>CM048050.1:3360000-3622500 GCA_026259375.1 Verasper variegatus
CTCAAAATGTTCCTCACAAATATTCAAGTACAAGTACACACACACAATATTTCTTCATAAAAGAATACAATGTTCAGTCGGAATTGCACTGTATGACTTACACACAGCTTTAAGACGCTATAAAATTAGACTATGCATCTCTTGGAACCCTCAAGTACCCAAACTCAACACTGTAAACCAGCCGAGTCCCGGTCAGACAGTTTGACCCAACATAACTATAACTGACTTTGTATTGTAGCCTAATGGCCATCAGCTCACTCACTGGGCAGCAGGCCTACTCACATCTACTGAACTGCAAGTGTAGTGTGGTGACTCATCATCATCATTGTTCCTGCTGTATGTCCCTGGTGCTCTTTATCCCTGTCCCTTTCTTGTCTCCTCTGTTGATTTCAATACCTCATTTTATTAAATCCATCCCTTAACACACCCAAACCAACAAATAATATGTTGAATAACAACTCGGAAATGCATCACATACTTGCTTGACACGTTCAACAGCTCTGATTCATTTATAAGGATATTTCTAGTGGTATAGTGTGTACTGTCTCACTTGCAAAAGCAAGTACTAAATAAAAGCAACCAAGTACTACTTATACTACTTCTATTTCTACTACTAATTTGGAAACAGTCGCAATTCTGAGACCAATTTTAATAAACTATTGCTACAACAGTAGTAGTATACTACTACTAGCCTACGACTATACTTCTACTACTACTACTGTTACTACACTTACTACTTCTACTAGTAGTACCAGTTATACAACTATTTAACTTGTTACTACTAGCTTACTATCACTTCTACTTCCACAACAACAACTACTAATACATTCTAGTACAACAATTATTACTACTAATAATAATAAAATAATAAATACAACAACGTTAATATAATAAATTATCGGCTTTGTATAATCTCTTCACAGAGCTTTAGTTTATCAAATGCTTTACTTTTTAATCTTTACTCATAATATATATATACGAATGTACAACAAAAGTAAACACTTGAAATTAAATAAAGACTATATATGAGTGCTCATGGGATAATAAGACGTAAAATAAAACATAAAATGTTAATATTAAATGTTTGTTGTTGAAAGCTATTCAAAGCATGGTGTCCTACCAGTGAATTTACAACTGTGATTAATATAATTATATTAATCAAATTAAATATAAATATTGTGCGCGTCTTTCGGGGGTGTCCATCTTCGAGGAAACGTAACAGCACTCATTAATTCTCATTTGTTTTCAATGATTCGTGTCCGATTGAATCTAAATTGAGGTTAAATGAAATGTAAGCGTGTTTTATTTTGAAAACGTCACATCCCGGAAATGTTGCTTTATCAAGTCGACAGTGTTATTCATGGACTGTTTATGGTGGAGAGACTGATCCAACTTGCAGAGCTTCACATGTTCGAGTCCCGTTAAACTGTGGTCAGAACAGGACAGTTTGCAGGGTGAGTACTGGGGCCGGTCATGTTTGAACTGGTTTCATTTATCAACCTGTTTAAGGATCATATACACCACCGTGTCCTCCTCACTGTTCTCACACTCGACACCTTAGCATGAAAACAACACAGCAGGTCTTGTTGAATTTATATTTAAATCGGGTGAATTCGGGTAATCTGGGAGATTGTTTGCCTAATTTTGATTAATGCGATTTATTCTGATATCTGTTTACACATTAGATCAACATATTATACCTTTCTGTTATCCTTTAGATGTTTTCTAACCACACCAGCAGAAAGAATGGAGATATCTCAGAGGAGACATAATGTGTAATAAAAGTCTATTTATTATCTAATTATAGCCTTTTTATTGGTATTTATTTTACCTCCTTATAGCGACAGTTTAGCTCCACCTACTTTCTACTCACAACTATGCAGATGGAGGGGTGGGTGAAGTCTTTGAGTCCACAAAACACTGTTGAGTTTCAGTAGTTAACACAGAAAAAAGCCATAAAATGCCTACTTCACTGACCACTGTTTGTTTGTTGACCTTTGCCCCAAGGAGCTGCCAATCAGTTGCGCTCCATGGGATCAATAAAGGTGTCTAAATCTGAATAAATAACTGATATTTAAGACATTAACAAGGATATGAAATCTAATATTATATATTATATATATCAATATGGCACTCATAACTTGCTCTTATCAACTATTTTTTTAAACCGTCAAGGATGACAAAGATATTTCACCTCACTCTTGTTCATGGTGACCCTCGCTGTCTGTATGTCAAGTTTCACAAGATTTTACTGTAGTTTTGTCAGCTAAATTTTCATTTTCAGACACAACATAGCAGAAGACCTGAGAGGCTTTAAGGGTTCATATGTCACATGATAATATTCAACCTTCTTTCATTATAGTACAGAGGTCACTAACAGACCATTTGTCTGAAGTTAAGCCCTTTATTTGAACATGCACAATTTTCACATTTGATTTATTTTCTCTTATTTTGAAATGCAGCCCTACTTTTATTTAGTTAATGAGAGAACATTATTCATATCTGCAATCATACATATATGTTCAGTTCTATGTTACGTGACAATAAATATTGTCAAAGTTTTTGAATCGTACTGAATTCATTTGATTTGACAGTCAGGTATTTAGTACATGTAGATGTTGATACAACTACTAGGCTACTTAAATATATATCACACTAAATAGTTAGACATTATGATCTTCCGGACCTTTGCTTCAAGAAATTTTCTCGAACTGGACCTCTTTAAATTTTAGTTGAATAACTCTGTTATAGTACATTCAAGCCACCAGGGAAACAAAAGCAAGATGCTTTATCTTATAGTCCAAACAATGAAACAGAAATTAAGTTTTGATTTGTATGTACTATTTTCAGACAACTTTCAACCCCAAAAGATCTACCATGCTTTATTTGAACTCTTTATTTTGAAGCATCACATTCTACCAAAATAGTGCAGGAAATTAAACATTTGTAAAAACGCTAGCTCCTCCATCTTCTGTCCTTCCTCACTTCCTTGTCAGGTGATTGACATGTTGCCTGTGGTGGTGGTCCATGGAGGGGCGGGTCAAATCCCAAAGGAGCGGTTGGAGAAATCCACTTCGGGGGTGTGCTCAGCAGCCCGAGCGGGGTACGCCATCCTCCGGGGAGGCGGCAGCAGCATGGATGCAGTGGTGGAGGCTGTGTCCCAGCTGGAGAATAATCCCTCCTTTAATGCAGGTGATGTAAAAACCTTTAAAGGTTCAGTGTGTAGATTTTAGCTATATCTAGTATTGCATATTGCAACCAACTGAATACTCCTCACTCTAGCAGGATAACCTATGGGTGTACCCTGGTAATTTAAGGTGAAAGTGAAAGTACCTCTAGAGCCAGTGTTTGGTTGTGGGCTACAGCTAAATAAACATGGCAGCGCAACATGACAAGCTCCACACTTCCAATGCAAATAGAGAGGGTTCGTTCTGAGGTAATTGTAACCCAGATCTCCTGGGCCTGAGTTCGTAAACACAAAAAAATGAATATGATCTCAGAAGAATATTTGAAACGAATCTTATCTTTTGTTTAAATTCCTCTAATTAATATTAAAGACCACCACAACTGTATTTTTAAAAGTCAAAACCTTCACAGGTGTTTATTTAGCATATGAAATAAATGAAATTGTTGTGAGCTCCTCTCTCAGGAAGTAAAATATTTACAAAATAAAATAAATTGCACAACCGTTATATGAAATGTAACATTCTCAAATGCACAAAATAAAATACAGGGTCTCTTTTAATTGTTTAAACCATTCCTATGGATTCTCAATTTACTCTTTAATTAACTGATAAGGTTAAATACAATCTTTACCTTTCACAGGTCTCTGAATCAAAACAAAACAATTCCTATCAACTTTAAATTAAATCACAAACATCACATGTGGGCCCACTCCAGATATGATAAACTCGAGACGCAGTTGCAGGCCTGTAGTGATGCTCGGGTGCGGTGAGGCCTGAAAACTGAGTGGCCACTTCACTCAATCAAGAGCATAAAATAAAAACACGTGCATTGGTTTTCAGTTCGATACTCACAGGTCCAAACGAGGAGCAAATAGGGCAAGGACAGTCACAGATAGGGGTGATGGCAGTCACAATCCAAACACAGGCAGCACACACAGCAACGAAAATCCAGGGAAGAATAAAACAGCAGGGTCCATCCACCAGCAACCATCTCAGTCTCTCTCTCTCTCTCTCTCTCTCCACAGACGTCCGTCTCCTTTAATTACATGAACTCTGTTGAGCCATAATATCAGCACGCTAAATCGTACTGACTTAACGTTAGCCCGTTTTAGCATTGAAACAACAACAGTGCTAAAGCTATGATATCCAAACACGTGATGCTATGCTAGCGGGTGGCTAATTACATTACACTTCGGTCTTTCCCACTACAACATTAAGTTACAGCTCACAATTTAAGGCATACACATTATATTTACCTTTGGCAGGTTACATAGAAGAGTAATATCAGGACCACGAGTAGTCGACCTCGACGACACCTCTTAAATGTTTCCCCCCGCACTACACTTTTCTTCAGGACTCCGGACACTATCTCTCTCTCTCTCTCTCTCACCTGCTCAAAGCTTAATGAACCACAACCTACCCTTCATGTCCCGCCATACCAAGACGGATGACTTGGATTGGCTGTGACTTTGCTACTACCCAATGACGAACGCAGAAACTGAATGACTGACACACAACTGAGAAAAGTTAGATGTTACATTAAAAGCACTCAAATCAATAAGTCTGTCGTCTTCTCAATCTCAGAGCCTTTTAACCACACATCTATTTATTGATCTACTTTTTAACTGTAAATAGCTAAACTTATTAACTGTACATATTATATTTATTACATTTTATCCCGTATTTATCCTTATTTTAACTACTATTTTTAATAATATGAACTTATCTAATTATCATGAACTTTCTCTTTTAATACAACATTTGTTATGCTATTTTGAGATTAATTTTATGCACTGTATCCTAATGATTTTATACAGGGCTACATAATGAAAACACAATGGTTTGTAGTTTCAGGTGATTGTTTACTCATGAAAACATACCTATGAATATTAAGTTTCAATTCTGCGAATAGGTCCCCCTTAATCCTACAAAATGGATCTTTAATGTGGACGATAGAGGTTGCTTACGAGCTCAATGGTCACTGATGCCACTAATCAAGATTCAGGTTATCAACTTGTTTACTTTCAAATATCAGCAACAAAATCATTATGATGGTACACTGACTTGTAATTAGGCAAATTTTGCCCATTGATTTCCACTCCCCAATCCCCTGTTCTTCCTCTATGTTATTTTGTGGACTGGGAACCATGTCAAATGAGAAGTATAACTGAATCATTTATCATTCAAAAGTAGTGTTTATTTTTGATGATTAGCAAGGGAACTTGAAATAATAAAGAATTCTAAATAGAGTTTTGTGTATTTGTCACAGTAGCAGCTCTTCGGATTTGGAAAGTGGGGGATTATGCAGTCAGAGCTTCAGTCAAGACATTGATAGACTGTACTGTACATAAAACAACTTTCACACTCAGAGCACAACCGAATTAAATTCCACTAATGGCATGGAGAGGAGCATGCATTTCGTGTTCTTGATAATGGTGACTAAAAATATGCTCACCTTGGTGAAGCCAGTGTTGACTCTGCCTGATGAAAATGCAGTATGTTTACACGGTGGGTGCAATTAAAAAATGGCTAGTGTATCTAACTGACCCCACCATCAGGCCAACTAATGCACTTGTACACAAGAAATATCTAAAACCAATGGGCTTATTGCTGTTACATGTAGGATTAACATGCATGAAAAGAGTAGCTCCACCCAAAGACCAAATGTCACCTCTCTACACCCAAAAAAAATCTTTATTCCCAAGTGGCAAGACATCATCAAAGAGTTTCTTAAATCATCTTTCAGGGTGTGGCTCAGTGCTGAACATCAAAGGGGAGGTGGAGATGGATGCTATTGTGATGGATGGGAAAACGCTGGGAAGTGGTGCAGTCTCTGCTGTATGTAACATAGCCAACCCTGTTCAGCTAGCACGACTGGTTATGGACAAGGTGTGTACACATGTTGCATCTAATCTATAAAACATTTACTCACATGAAAGGTAAATATGAAGTATGTGTCTATATGTATATACTCATTCATTTAACTACTGTGCATAAGCATGACTATCTTTACAACCCCTTGTTTATTCCTACATTCTGCATTTACTGGAAGCATTATTCCATATCCAAACTGAAGATGCAGATACAGATGTCTGTGTGTGTAGCTGCAAAATTATAAACACAGAGCTATGTCTCAACTTTGCTAATATTAACATTGTTTGAAAGTTTCACAGCAAACTCAAGGAACTGTGTCCCAGGATTTTTATAAATGTGCACTTTGTTCTCTGTTTCAGACCAGCCACGTGTGTCTGACAGCAGAGGGCGCCAGTCAGTTCGCCCGGGCCATGGGTGTCCCTGAGGTCCCCTTGGAGTCCCTCATCACAGAGTACTCCCGTATGCGCTGGGAAAAGAACTTGGCCCCCGATGCCAACCCTGTGGAGTGCCAAATGTGAGGCATGACATGACTTTGAAGTTATTAGCACACGTTTCAGTCATGATACAATCTTTAAGAATGGAAGTACACAGAGCTGTGAGTCCTCACAGTTAGAACCACTAAAAGTACAACTTTTGTTCATTCTGACCATAGTTTCTCCACAGGACAAAAACATGTCACAAACCAAAACATTCAGATGCACTTTTTAAAACGCTACTGCTGTTTAATCAGCTTCTCTGCTGTTGATGCATTTTTTATTCTGCATGTTCAAAACACTCATATGGTTCTATCCATTTGGGGGTGAGTGTGTTTCCCATAGTCCAATGATATGCAGGTTAATTGGTGACTCCAGATTGCCCATAGGTGTGAGTGTGAGTGTGAATCCATGTGTCAGCCCTGTGACTGATGGGCGACAAGTCAAGGTGCCTAATTCCCATTGCCAGCTGGGATCGGCTCCAGCCCCCCAGTGACCCTCAGGTTTAAGTGGCTGGATGGATGCTTTCCATTTGGCTAAGGTGGCTCCTTAGGTCCCTCAATCAGGCCTAATAAGCTGCTTTCAGACAAGCACTGAACTCCAGAGAACCTCCGGACTTTCTCTGCAGGGGCTCTACGTGTGAACGCAAATGTCCGAGTGAGAGCCTCCAGAGTTTCTTTGGTCTGGGGGGGGGGGACGTTTATATGAGAAAATGAAAAAAAAAATCCAAATATCTCAGCATAAAAGCTTTGCCACACAAGAAGAAGCCTCTGATGGAGATGTCATGAGAATTGTTTGGTGATAAAAGCTGACACCAGTCTCATGTTCCGTAAACAAAAAACACCTGATCTCCGCATTGTGCCAGTGTGAAAGGCAAACCCTGGAGAAGTCCAGAGACCCTCCGGTGCAGATACAAGAGTCATGAGGCTGGTAGAACTGTATTTTTCCAAAGTGCTTCTCAATCTCTCCAGCATCATTTTGCTGAGACAGCAATCACATGAGGCAACCAGGTCACTTTAAGAAACTGACTATACGTTTTACACCCCCTTCAGACCTGGTGTTAACATCCATCCTGAGATTCACGATCACAAGTGGTCAGCGCTAATAGATGTGTGAACGCACCCAAATACGTCCTCAGCTTGTCCGTAGATCCGAAAACTCCCACCCCGTTTTCACACAGCTCTCCGTCAGTATGTGAGTCAACCGGAAGTGTATTCATTCATATGGGAACCTCTGTGATCTCCAAAGTCTTGTGAAACGTCTTCCCTCTGGTATTTTTGCACTGTGTAATTTTCCTCCAGGTACAATGAAAACATTTCATTTTGCGGTGGATTTCGGACGGACCGTATGCACTTTGTGTCACAGGAAGTTAGCATAAGACTATTCAGCTAAGAGGCTATTTCATTCAGTTCAGTTTGTGGACGTTGAGATGGTGGTTTAGGACGTATGTGCCCCCCTTTTTTTGCTGTATGAACACAAATGCAACCTGGGCCACATGAAGGACCTTCTACTCAGGTCACAAATGTTCACAGGAGACACATTCAGGATGCTTTTTTAATTCCACGTGTGAACAGATTAACTTAAAACTCTCCACTAATAACGAAATCTCTCTGGACTGGTGCTAATATTGGTCTGAATAGGACCTTCAGTGCTCATTAGAATCACATGAAGTAAGTCAAACATCGTTCTGTTCTTCCTTGATGTTTCTTTGTGTAGGGGGAAGATGGGTACAGTCGGAGCTGTGGCAGTGGATAGCGAGGGAAACATAGCCTGTGCAACCTCCACCGGTGGAATGCTGAACAAGATGGAGGGACGAGTGGGCGACACAGCCTGCATAGGTCAGACTGCACACATCGACTTTGGTAGTTTAGACCATTTAATGAAACAGTGTCTGGAGAGACAGGCAGAGTCCTGTCTTCAGCCGTCGGTTGGCCTATGACCAGTCTAAGTTTGTAATGTGCAGTTAGTCAGTAAACAAAGTGCACCTGGTTAATAAATGACTGACTTTTGTCTTCTCTCACAACAGACTATACACTGTGCTGACACATTGCACTGTGCAATACAATACAACCAGTGTATTACTGACCAGTTTATGTTCATCATGTCAGATGACAACCGGCTCATACTAATATACAAATGTTGCATGTAATTTGACGGAATGGTTTTCCATCGGTGGGACAAGGTCTGAAAATATCCTAGGGTTGTTTATTCTTAAGTTCAGTAAACAGCAGCAAGTGGATTTTGGCCATGTCAGGCCCCTGCAATCTGTTAAATCAGTCAATGAATGATTGAACTGTCATGAGTCAGTGGACGGAGTACAGCCTCGCTCTGAAATACATGTCTGCAGTGACTGATGAAGCCTCTCTGGTCAAAACTGTTCAATAACATGTTGAAACATCATATGGAAGAAGTCATCATTTTCATACAAGACACAAACATACAAACAAACATTTTAAAGTCATTGGCTGCTTCTGCAGACTGGAATCTCTATAGATAATACATTCTTCATCTTTTTTTTATTCGTACACATTTATGATTCGTACACCTAATCTAATCTATTACACACAAATTTTACTGCTACAGCGCGACCCAGTGGCTGAATGGTAAAAGGCGCATACTCCATGGGCGCATACACTTGGAGCTGCTGGTCCCTGGTGAAACTCCATTCACTGTCTGTCATCCACTACTCTCTTACCCTGTTTGTTGTCTATCTTTTATGGTGATATCAAATAAAGGCACACAAATTCCAACCAAAAATCATAATAAAACAAACAAGAAAATGTCCTTCTCCTCTCCCATAACAATGGTGTCACTGGAAACCAGCAGAAGCTTTGAAAATTTGAATAATTTGACAAACTTTAAATATAGCCGAGGTTAAGGTAATAAAATGTCTATGTTTTCTTACTTTTGTTGATGCCTAAGTCATTATCCTTTCATCTAGGGAATTATGATATCATTTGCACACAAGTATGTCATTAATCCTTTACAAAGAAGATAATAAATGAGTCACAACAAATTCCAACAAACTGTTGGAACTGTGGCATTTTTTTGCAACAATGTACATATAACAAATTGAAGCTGCACTAACTAATCCATATTTTTATATTAACAATGATCATAAATATAACAAATGATTACATGGAATGTGGAAAATGTCTTAACAAAGGCACTGAGAGTTGTTACATGACCCCGAGCATTTTAGTGTCTTTCAGCTTGTCAAGGTTTACTGTTTTGGTAAAGCTATGTTCTAATCAACCTAATTTTTGAGAAGACATTTTTTTATTTCTATCAATATTCAGATAACCTCTTTGTACACAACCTTATGAGCTAGCTGGTAAAAATAGTTGAGCATTTAGCAATTTAAGAGCCAGATATACAGCATTCTTCAGTTGGTGGAGACCAAAACAGAGCTGCTAAATAAAGAGTGGATATTGGACTTACATTAATCAGTTAAACAGATTCCCAAGATGTTAACTGAGGTGGTAACACTGTATGCCCCTGTTGGATTTATAGCTCATTTCTGCTGCACCAAACTGGTTTAACTACCATATTATTTTTTCCACTTCACACATTTACTTACATATCTTCACTTACTTGTTTTTCCCACTCCATATTTCAACCTGACTTTTCCTCAAAAGTTAAATCAACATCCGGATGTTGGATGAACATTCACTGGTGAAATAACGTGAACGTGATGTTTTGTGTTTGTTAGGCTCTGGGGGTTATGCTGACAACCAGACGGGAGCAGTGTCAACTACGGGCCACGGAGAAGCCATCATGAAAGTTACTCTGGCAAGACTCATCCTGTTCCACATGGAACAAGGTGATGTACACACACACACATGAGCTGCCATCTTACGGTAGTGATGTCACTTTTTTTTGTGGAGCTGCAGAATTATCCATACACTTTTTTAGTTTGGTCCATGTCCAATCTGTTAACATCCCAGCAGGGTTTATGACCTATACTGCAGCCAGCCACCGGGGGGAGCTAAATGATTTTGTGTCACTTGTCATCCATTTATATATGTAGTTACTGACCAAACTAAGAGTCACACACACCTGACGCAATGATGAACATGATTTGATGGTTGGTACAAGATTTGATGTCCTGATGGAATTTTCACGCTAACTCAGTCTGTTGTGAAATGAAAGATGGGTCCTGCTGTACTTCAGTGCACCAAACAGGGTCCTATGTTAAAGCACAGTGAACATGCTGCTGCTGCTGCTGCTGCTGCTGCTGCTGCTGCTGCTGCTGCTGCTACTGCTGCTGCTGCTGCTGCTGCTGCTGCTCACAGGCTCACAGGCTCGTTGTGACCACTGAAACCTTGATCCACCAATTTCATCCTGGTGTAACAACCTCACTTCTTCTCTCTGTTCTCAGGTCAGTCAGTGGAGGCCGCTAGTGACTTGGGCCTGGCCTACATGAAGAGCAGAGTGGGTAGTCTGGGTGGGGTGGTGACTGTGGACCCCCAGGGCCACTGGGCCGCCAGCTTCTCTAGCCTGCAAATGGCCTGGGCTGCAGCTCAGAAAGACACACTGCACTATGGCCTGTACACCGGGGAACACTTCACACAGAGCATTGACAATCCACAGTGACAGAAAATACAACACACATGGGTTTGATCATTTTCTTAATTGTTGCTTTTATTGACAAAATAAATAATTTAGATTAATACTAATGTAAACAATAGAAATATAATTTGGCTGAAATTAGTTTATGTTTACTGTTAAACAGCCATTGTAGTATTGATTATAACTACACTCCACATACCTCATGTATGGATACATGTAAAGTGAGTGGTGAGAACACACTGTTATTTCTATTGATTGTTTGATGCAGAGAAATGGCTGAAGTTATCTCTCGACCCTCACACTGTTCATTAAAAGGCCAGTTTTACTGCTGTGAAACCTTCGTAATGATGCAAATGTTCATGTTTATTTTATGTATTGAAGTTACTACCACACTTTGTATTTCACAGAGAACAGTTAAACCCTGTGTTGTCGCAGAGAATTGTTCTGTAGTAGTAGTGTGAGGTGAAACACTGACATCATCTCTGCACAGTTTGAAGCTGAGCCAGTATTTGTGAAGTGCTGCTGATCAGATGAGTGTTAAGGCTGAAGGTTTCTTTTAGCAAAACACTGACGGTGACATTAAATTCCTTTAATCCCTGGACATTGTGCGTCTCGTGCTTCATTTACCCATGCAGTCTGTGTGTGGAGGTGCACTGATGTGTAAGGCTCCGAGTGTGTCACCTCTTTGCAGCCGCTAGATGGTGCTGTTGCAGTACAATTCTTGGTGCTGAGCGTAAAGGGACCAAGAGAGTCGACAGCCTGGTTGCTATTGTAGCATCAGTCAAAGTCAGGAACTGTGATAAGTGAAGCTTGAACTGTCTCAGATTAACACTTGTTTTCCTCCGTGTGATTGATTCCTGCTGTACTGTGATGTTGATAAACATGTGAGCTATAGTTCATATTAGGATTTTTGAATCATATTTCAAAGTAGACAGCACACAGCATGAGACTTGCTTCCTGGTATGAGTGCATAAATAAAATAGCAGAGTTCATTTCTGAAGTGTAGGCCTACAAATCGTCTTCTTACTCTGACAGAGGGTCTTCTATGACACTGTGCCTTGCCCTTAATGTTAACGTGTTCTGTATTATACTTATATTGTATTACATTTATCATATGATTAAGTCATGATCAAATGTTGCATAAAGGACTTGTTGAAAGTGCAAAATTTTGGTTAGGGCTGTCACCACACAGCAAGAAGGTTCTTACTTCCGGCTTCCTCCCACAGTCCAAAGACCTTGAGGTTAGTTTAATTGGAGACTCCACGTCGTCCCCGGTCTCACCTGGGGAGACTGGTGAGACTCGGCTGAAGAAAACTTCTCCCAGACTGGAGCCGCCATTAACAACAGGTACTGGACGGACACAGTGAGGCGCAGACTACATCCTGCTTCGCCTTTAAACCACTAGGAACAGCCTTAAAGGGCACAACCTATAAAGAATAGAATGACAGTAGTTCTAGATGTATTGTAACTCCAGCTTCTATGAGTATAGGCGCAGCCCTCTCAGCTATGGGCCTCACTGGCTCCTTAAATGGCTGAAGAAAAGCTGTTAAATGGGAGCAGATTGACCGGTCTCAGTACAATTTACACTTGAGTTGAGACCGAGCTGAGGTCCACACAGTGAGTGGGCGTGGATTCAATTTTTTTTTTTTTTGTGCTATGTGGTCATGCAAGGGATAAACCTCTAGCGTAAGCCTTAAAGTGCTGCACCTATACTCATAGAATCTGGAGTTACAATAACTAACTGTCGTTATCGTTGTTTGATTTATAGATCTTTATAGGTACAGTGATAATTGATTTCTATATAAATGGTTTTGATTGTTTTGGCCTTTTTCCACTCTCAAGGTAAAGTTTATTCTCATTTTATGTCAAGTAACTTTCAATATAAATATATTTTTTGTTATTAACGAAATTAAGTAAAGAAATTGTTCTGTGGCTACTGAGAAATTGGGGGAGATGTGTGAATCATGTTTTTATTCCCCTGGATGGGACATAATAAACACAAGAGAATAAATGTCTCTTTAGCTGACAATGAACTTTGTTTTTGTAGTTGTTGACCAGGGACACCAGCTGTATCAGTTCATATTGAAACAATAGTTAGTGTTTCTGCACTCCTCACATTACTTCCCATCAGAAGCATTGAGTGACAGTGTCCTACAAAAAACAATCATATAACATTCCTGTCACTCTGACGAGAGGAAGGCACATGACTTTTATATGGAATACATTTACAGCTGAGCTTTGGTGAATAATGTGACTGAATCTACATGAAAAAATGTGTTTGGCATATTCACATAGCTGCAACCTGGTTGATGATATAGTAACACAAGCTGGGGTTTATATTAACTCTGCCCACAGCATCACACAGTTTGTCCCATACTGTATACTGTTAGTATATATTGGAAAAATGGGTTAATATTACTAAGTGTGTGTTTAGGTGGTCATAAGAACATAGGGTTTTCCATCCAACTATTTTATATTTCATTCTGTGGCCATATACCTTGACTTTCTGAGGCTTGTTTGCATGTCGGGCCTCTTCCCTCTCCCAGTAGAACTCTGTTGTAATCGGTTTCTTGCAGACCCAAAGTGCAGAACACAAACACAGCAGATTGATGGTTGTAAAACAAAATGGTTTATTGCTCAATAGCTGGAGCTGGGGGGGGGCAGTGGAGATCCAAAGATGCTGGCAGGCTGAGGCCGGAGCAGATGAAGGCGAACAAGAGGGTGAACACTGCGCAGCAGTAGAAAAAATAGAGGTTCAATCACTAAGCCGAGATATGTTACCACGCTGGTGAATGGACGATCTGGCAAAGACCTGAGAGATGAGCTGGGGTTTTGTAGACTGAGTAGAGGTGGAGTCGATGAGCTCAGCTGAGCAGCCTGGGGCAGGAGGCCCCACCCAGCTCCAGGTAGGCACACACACAGAGAAAGAAAAGGGAGGTAGAAAACCCGGTCCTAACAAACACCATCCATCCTAATCTATGCTGCTTATCACTTAACACACCATATCACAGGGCAACTCCTAACAGGTGACCTTTCTATGGTTTTCATGCCTGTATGTATTGTTGAAAATCAGTGAGTGTCCCATGATGCCAGCAGATACTACTGTGAGCGGGTATCAATTCAAATTTATAACAAACCTTTCCCAAGAAAAGTGAAAATTGAACCGATCTGGTACTGTTGTGTGAATGTTAGAAGTTCATTGAAATAAGCATTAGGTGGCAACAACTTTAAAGTTTGAGATCTATTACAGGAGAGATCTTAATTGTCCAGCAGGATAATTCTGTACATATGAATCCAATTCACCATATTTGTTTCCTTATTGGAAAAGAGGAAATATGCTTTAGTGTTTGTTTTCACATCACATAGAACAGCAGGCATTTCTGAGTATCACATGATGAAGTGGTGAGTGAAGAGAGGAAGTAACTGATTAGAAAGTGTAGAAGCATCTACAGAACATTACAAATAGATACATCTTGAACTGATACTTCTCATTGATAACATATTTGACTTTTTGTAGTTTCTTGTGTCCTGATTCTACTGGATGCTAACCTGGTTCACCTTTAAGATCATAGTCATATGTATATCTTTTATCTAATCAACCTCTTATCTTTTCTCTACCTGCGGATTCCACAAACACATGGTGCCTGTAAAACAACTGAACGTACAAAGCCCAGTGATCGAGACCAGTCAACAGAAATCGGTGCTTTCTCATCTGTTCTCCACCACTTCCAACAGATCAGTGAAATTTGACCCACAGTCGCTCTCTCCTCCGCTTCCTTTGTCTCTCCTCTGCCGTGTTTGCATTTTCATGTATACAAAACACACATTTACTTAGACGTGCAAACACTGCCTCTCTTGACTCCCACTGATTCCCTCACTAATCCAAATGCTATTTTACAAATGCCCTGTATACACATGGAGTTTGTCTTCCTTATCCTCTTATTAGATTGAATTCATTTTCACTTTCTGACTCGGGCCGCCAGAGAAAAGCCTGATGCTCTCCTCTCATTCCGCTGCTGCTGATCACATGGTGCTGTCTAATGCATACACACTGTCTGAGGAAGGCAATAAATGCTTTCATCCCTGACCATTGTGTGTTTCATACCCCATTTGCCCATGACATCTGTGTGTTGAAGGTCACTGATGTGTGTGATTAAGCCTTGACTGTCGACTTTTTATTGATATCGATGAACTTTGTAGACTTTCTCGAGGGCGCTTTTTTTGTAGATATTATTGTTACTGCAATACACAAAACACGAATGATACAGATTTTCCTTCTCTCAAAGATATTTTAGAAATTTTTCACACAGCAATACAGGGAATGTATATGTGATAAACAATAAAAGGTTAGTGAATTGTTGAGGTATAGTACAACCCCAGCCAGTTAGACTTTCATACTAACTGAACAGGGCCAACGTTTGAAAAAACAAACAAACAAACTGGTAAGACTACAATTATAGTTGATTATGTGAAAACATGTCACTTGATAAACCCACAGATTGTTATCATCCAGCTCTGCAGTTGCCCTCAGCACTACTGAGTGTTTCAGTTTTACATCTGGAGCTTTTCTGCTCTGATTCACTCTCACTACTCTCATCTACATGGTGCACCTGAAGAGCCTGATTTGTTTTTTGCGGAGATTTGGTGGAGACCACAACTGAGTTAAAAGGCAAGTGACTATTGGATGTATACAGTCACATGGTCATGTGGTTGGGTAACATGCTCACTACGTCAACTTCATGAGGTCTGTCCTTTAAATTAGGCAGTAAGAGCCTTTCACAGACACTTCTCAGCATATTGTTTGCCAATATGCCCGAATCCCAAAACTTTCATTGTACTAGCATATTGACTTTTCACAATACACAATGTAAAAAAGATGTGTATTTACATTGTACATAACAAATTTTGTTTTCTATATTATTTTCAAGTTGTATGTATTTGGTTGCTTTTATTAATAATTATTTATAATATAGTGTATGATTTAACTGTAAAATATCAAGCTTTAAGTTTTGGTAACGACATCTAAAATATCTCCATCGGCCAATATTGAAAATCAGTATCAGAAATGATTAACTCTTTTTTAGGTTCATGTAGCTAAAACTGTGGGTTGCTGATGCTGATGCTTAATCAATGAAAGAGCTTTTGAGTCTTGGCCAAAGTGGTGGACTGACTGACCAAGAGACTGACATTTACCCAAGTTACAATGTTTTGTGTGTCAAACAGCATTAAACAACATGTAAAGGCTTTCAATGTATGGTGGTAACATGGGAAATGTCCTGAAAGTCGTGCATTATTCATCATGTTGACGCCATCAGAAACAGGGACAACAATGGAGAGTCTTTAGAAGTCAAAGAAGCAACAATGGAAGAGGCCAGCATGAGCATGTTGAGGCTGCATGTACATGACTTAGTGGTGAGCACTGTGTGTACAGCAGACAATTGTCCAGTTACGGTTTGATGATGATTTCCTGAAATATTTGGATCCAACTGTGTCTTTACTGTAAAGTGGGAGTGGGGATATCATCTGCACGCAGCACATCCCACCACTGCTTTGAGTGTCAACTCTCTTGCCTGAACCCCACATCCTTATGCTGCTTTGAGTATAAACACTTATACTTCAACATAGAGGTATTTTATCTGCCTCCAGATCCTGATGCCAGTAGATTTCTGTGCTGGTTTGTACCCTAAACATGACAATAATAAGGGTTGTGGAAAAAAAGC
This sequence comes from Verasper variegatus, assembly GCA_026259375.1. Lineage (NCBI taxonomy): Eukaryota > Metazoa > Chordata > Actinopteri > Pleuronectiformes > Pleuronectidae > Verasper > Verasper variegatus. The sequence goes on from CM048050.1 coordinate 3,376,825, forward strand.
AAACGACAAAAATGTGCACGGCCATTACAGGTTGAAAGCATGAGATGTGCTGGTGTGTTCCTCTAATATGCAGTATCCCTGAGAGAGGAGATTGTGCTTGTTGGTCACGGGTGAGTTGGTTTGTGAAGTGAGGACATATTGGGCCGGCTCTCTCTTCTTCAAGGGGCCAGTTCAGGGTTAGGATTTGGGCTTGTCCAGGGTTACCCAGACAGCACACAGTGCTCGCACAAAGGCATCCTAACCATGAAGGCTGAAAACGGCAAAATGGCCCTTTGTTAATTTATATTAGATGCAACAGTTTATTTTGGACTAATTCATGGACTAAAACATGTGGCCTTAAAGTGGAACACAGATTTATGGCTCTGTTGTTACTGGGTGTTTTTCTCTAGTACAAATCGATTTAGCTACATATGTGTTATTGTTTTTTAGTTGTTTATTGTTGTTTGTACCATTAAATATTGGTGGAATTGCATTACCAAAAAAAAAGTTTAAAAAGAGTAAAATTGTCATTTAAAGACATGTGTTATTTTACCGAGGGAATATCAGAAGATCAGCCTGTTGGTTGCATTAAAATGAGGATATATGATCTAATAGTTATGCTCATCAACACCACATTATCATAAATATCATGACTTTGAAAAGATTGTGTAGAAAACTGTATCTGTTCTGAAGAAAGGAAAGAAAGGAAATTTTCTCGAGCATTAGTTCTCCTAGTTGCTTATTTCTTAATATGACGTTCAAATATGCTTAACATTATATAATATTATGACTTGATACTATATGAGGAAATTTACCAGGAAAAAGCCAGAATTGTATGAGTTTCTTCTCAATTTATACATTATTCTTGTAATATTACTATTTAATTCTCGAAATCTCTTTTTTCTTCAATATGGCCCAAATACTTCATCATAAATTGTAGTTAGTACATTAAGTCAAGTACAAATGTGCCACTTTTTACTTCTCATAGAGTTCAGAAGCAAATATTGATTTCCATACACCATAACACTAATTGTATTTACATCTTTAGTGACTAGTTGCATACACAACATATAGTATAATGTAATTGCAGTATAAAACATGATGCAGTAACCTAACCAAATGTACAGGTAGTTACATTTTCTTCCACCTTGAACATCTATAGTAGCTTGAATAAGATAAATGAGTTTACATTATCAAATCCAATAGTATTCTTGCACTATCCTGATAAGACATGAATACTTTTACTTAAGAAGGGTTTTGTTCATTGCTGTGAATGCTTCCTCTATCTTCTATCTTCTACCCCCTTGTTGGATGTTTTCATGTTATGGCACCATGATAACAGTGTTTAAAAATGCCACTGTAAATTTGATCACCACCTTATTTACAGTACAACTCGGTAATAATGCCATGGTGTTAGTTATACATGCAACGGTATGGTTACGACTCAGTAGTAGAGTCATAAAAGAAAAAAGACCACGTTCATTTTTGTAATTTAAATTGTAAAGTATTGTAACATACGGATACTAACCATACACTTTTCAGTGGGTGAATACTGTAATAATAATAATGTCAACTTTCCTACAATATGTTGTTTAAAACTATATGAATACTAATATTTTGATTTTCAGCTTACCTTGTGTAATAAATGTTTAAATGTAAATGATTCTTACATTTGCAGAACCCAGGCACTTTATGAAGGACATGATATATGTGTTCTCTTTGTGAGAGGGACAAGTAACTAAGACCACAGGAATTTACAAATCTTTAAACTTGTACCTTTTAATTCATTTAATTCGGTTTAATTTAAGACAAAGGTGGGTTAAGTGTAGTTCCTGTTTAGGATTTTAGATAGATTAGGATTCTAGTTGGGCGGCTGTGGCTGAGGGGTAGAGTGGTTGTCCTCCAACCTGAAAGTCAGCAGTTCAATCCCCAGTCTTCCCCATCTGCATGCCGAAGTGTCCTTGGGCAAGATGCTGAACCCTGAATTGCCCCCCATAGAACAACAAAGTGCTGCTAATAGATGCACTGTATGCATGTGTGTGTGAGTGGGTGAATGTAAAACTGTACTGTAAAGTGCTTTGAGTGGTCATCAAGACTAGAAAAGCGCTATATAAATACAAAACCATTTACCATTTAGTTCCATTTAAAACCACAGTTTTGGTTAGAGGTTATGTTTGAAGGTTAAATTTCACTAATTGATGCTTCTTGTGAGTACAGCAAAACATGTGCCCCTTTACACAGCCAACGGTGCAAGGCGGAGAATGTCTGCTCATAAAAGGAGACGTGCTATTGAAACATTCTCAGCTGATCCATGTGGAATGAAAAGGACATCAGAGTACAGTTGACCTCCCAACAGTCAGCAGAGTGGAGGTCAATGCAGCCGCTGCAAGGTGAGATTAGGCCCTGCTATCCTTTCCTCACCATTGGACACCCATCTTTCATGTTTAGTGTAGTGTGGTGCTTGTGTTTGTGTGTTTGTGTGTGTGTATGGGCCTGTTTTAACAGGGTATTTAAACATGACTAGACAGTTACCTATGAGGACAAAACTTGAGGTCCTCAAAGGGGGAGTAGGGTTTTTGAGGACAGGGTCCTGGTTACAGTTTGGTTCAGGTTCACGTGATGGTTTGGGTTTAACGTCAGGTATTTAACTTTGACGGTTGAAGATAGAGTAAGAGGGGCATTATGTCAATGAGTGTCCTGACAGAGAAGGTGCAACATAGTGTGCGTGCGTGTACCAGCCTCCATGCAAGGTGAGATTTGGCTGCAGCTTTAATTGTGTCAAGTTAAACAACAACGATATGATACCGGAAGTAGTTTCAGTGCTTGCATCACTTTTATGGTAAAATGAATGCCACGTGTTATATTCAAAGCGCTTCGTCGATTTGTTAGAACAGTTTGTAAATGTTTGTTTTTTATTTACATTGTGAGGTACGTTTACTGTACATATTGTGTATATAGATTTACCAATAGTACTCTTTATTGTGAAAGACTAACCGGAAGTGGTATGTGGTTGTAGTAAGCAGTGTAGCTGACTTGTCAAAGGGGCTGGACTCAGTCCAGTTTTCCTCCTACAAAAAGCTCCGGGCTCACAGACACAGTCTGGACTGACACTACAGACAGGAACATGTAGAATAAAGCTGTTAAAGCTTCGGTCCATCTCAACGTCAGAAGATGTCTGACACCAGCAGCTTCCTCTCTGAGGACAGAAGACATGTCAGCAGCATCTGACTCTGTGAAAGTTCCTCAGGATCCTCGCTGATGCGGTGAGTTTACTGACCTGCCGACTTGTTCCGTTTCTCCTGCTACTTACTATGATGCCAAACTCCGCTAAGACACTAACAAAGTTAAAGTTAGCATAGCTTTAATCACTCTTGCATATATTGAAAATTACCCATAGCCATATAGATGTATATTCTATATTAAAACGTACCATTCTAAAATTTTACTTAGATTTACCATCAATACAATTATTGTAGAATCAGTGTTTATGTTAGTTCTCACCACCAAGGTTATCCACGGACGCCGTTCAACAGCTGTAGGAACCAGGGAAAGATTTAATTGACGGAATTGCTGTTTATTGAATTATCTGTCAGCCGAATTTTCAAAACCCACGTTTTAATCGTTAAATGTGGACATTCGGGCTCATTCTAGTATTTAACTGCAGTGGCCTCGCTAAAAGATTTCAACTGATGGAGTTTTGTACGGAGTTTGTCCAAGAATACCGGGCTGCAGACAAGATGGCGGACCTCCGTACTCCGCAAGCGCATGCGCAACAGACATCTCACTTGGCAGGAAATCTACCTGTCTATCTTTCTATCTATAGCTTGTATTCACATTATTTATAAAGTGTTTATAAGAAATTGAAACAAAATTAAATTTCAATAGTACATAAAATAATTGAACAACTTTATGTTGGACCATTAAAAAAAATCTGTATGTCTGAGAAGGAACCGGAAGCAAGTTCTCAACTTAAAATGTTGTATCCACCCTGTAAGCTGTCTTTTAAAACACATTTCTAATCAATAAAGTGTAAATGTTGTGATACAATTTTGTGTGTTACTCTGAAAACCGTGTTTGTGCCACTTCACGGGGGAGAAAACGACAGAGGACCAACATCCGCTGTTACGATCACATTATTTCCTGTCAAATGCGGAGTAGTCTATTGCGCATGCGCTCGCAGAGGGCGGAGGTCCGCCATCTTGTCTGCAGACAGGTCCCTCTCAGTTTGTCAAAACATCTTAAGCGAGAGAACCGGACGTATCCGCGTCAATCACTGCTCTTCATACCACAGACTGACTGCTTCTATAAACTGTGGTGAACCACTAAGGGAGAAAGTGAGCCGCACATACACTACATGGTTAAAATGCAAAGTGAAATTATCTTGAAAAAAAGGCATAAAAGGAGTTTAAGTTGGCTCTTCCGAAAATATTATGAAGAAATCAGGTCATACATAAGTAGAACGTGTTTTTAATTACAGAAATCAGTGGGTTTGTAGAATAAATGGATGTAGAAACAGGTAACTAATTTAAACTTGGGTTGTAAAAGGTCACAGACCAGTGAAGGATAATACATTAACAAGTAGATTTAAACCAGTGGACAGAATAGTGAAAGGGTTGAGGAGCCTTGAAAGAAAAGCTTTAGAATGGATTTTACTTCACATTAGTGGATGTTTGCCTAATGCTAATCGCCAACCAGAGGTCAGAGTTCAACCTCTTTTACTAGATGGGACTACACTGGGTAGCTGATTTCTAAAAGTACATTTGCAGTAGGTAATCAGTAATCTGTAGTGGATTGCATGTAATCGCGACCCTTTCAACCCTGCATGTTCATCCGTCTCTTTCCTCCCTGGGGAAGATGGTTGGTTTGGTTCCCAGGCAGAATGAGGAAAAGCTTTCACAGGGAGAAAAGTGTGTATCTGTTATCACAACAGTGCAGAACAAACCTCTTAAGTGAAACTCTCCCAAAAACTTGATGTAGTCCTTCATCTTGACTGCACAGAAGACATCCCTGACATCACACCGGTGATTTACAGTAGTTTTCATGTTGTCTACTTTAAGTATGTTGTTGTCATAGAGATTACACAGGAAGAGTTTAGGCAAGTTGAATGTGGTTTGTCCTTGTGCCTGCGTCCTTGTGAGCTCGCCTGACTTTGTGTATGTGTGTGTGTTGCGTGTGTACGCTGGGCTGTTTGTGTTGATCCAGGCCTCTGGGCTCTTTGTGTTTGAGGAGGGGTCTCCGGCCTAGCGGGGCTGACCTCAGGGTTGCTATGGAGACAGCAGCGGCCACTTCCTGAATTCTCAGCCCATCCCACAGTACATTATAGGGCAGGGGTCTGGAGTCAAAATCATGACAGGAGTGGGAGGGGGGGGGGGGTGGGGGGGGGGGAGGAAGGAGGCAAAGACAATTCTATTTTAAACAAGTTATTCATCATATAAAAATGTAATGAGTAAACACTGTAAGAAAAGGAGCAGTAAATCTGAGAAAGAATGCAATGCAGTAGAGATAATGTGGAGCCAAGTTGAAACAAAAAGAACACAAAACACAGCTCGGTCAAGTCACCAAAGCAGTGCATCTTCAAGGACATTCAATTTAAAGGACGAAAGCCAGTTAGCAGCCTCATCCTGTCACACATAGACATTTTCTTTCTCATCAGTTCAGTGCAATGTTGTAAATTTGTATTAATCACACTAAACACACTTAACATTTTCTCCCACACTTACTGTTTTACTTTCAAGATTTTCAGAAATGGCGCTAGGCCATATTGTAGTTTTAGTCGTATAGAGTTTATTTAAGTGATTTCATATATTAATAAATATTTCTAATGTTCTCATATTTTCTCTCATAATAGCTTTGTTTTGTTTTTCCTGCACTACGTGCTAGCTTGCTATATTGTTAGCCTCTGTAGCATCCATGTTATTGTTGCGCACTTCGTACACAACCTCATAACCTTGAGCTCATGAGTTCCATATGAAGGCAGCATTATATTGCTCAAAACGTGGTTAGCATAGCATAGCTTAAATAGAAGTGAACCTACACAAAAAAACAAGCCTTAGACGGTGTTAGCAGACATTCGTTTAGAACGACCAGGGGTTTATCATCAACTTTTCCAACGTGATTGCACAACGTAGCTTCCAGCAAGCCCCCGGTACTCTGCACCCAAGGGTTTCAAGGAACATTAACCTGACCTTTTTTTCCTTTTAAAGAGTCAACAGTGTTAATAATCAGAGTTCTGGTTTCACGGGCCACCAGCTTTGTTAGTATTCAGGACCCTGATCAGAATATCTGCTGGTCTGTTAAACTGCTGACAGAGAGCGAAGCACAAGGTCAGCTTGTCAGAGAGAGAGAGAGAGAGAAAGGAAGGTTGGGCCTTTAAGTAAGGGCCAGATTTGTGCTATCAGATAAAGAATGGAAACTTGTGGAAAAAAACTCCAGCTACACACACAAACACACACACAAACACACACACACACACACACACACACACACACACACACACACACACACAAACACACTCTCACACACACACACACACACACACACACACACACACACACACACACACACTAATGTAAAGGTCATATCCACTGCCAAGTGTTGTCAGTGAAGATTAAAAGCTAAATTGTAATCGAAATGAAGTCAAGGGCACAGATTAGGTTTGTTTATATCAAATATTACTGAATGGTTTATTAATCGGAGTGTGCTGATTTGAGGAAGAGTGATTGTTGAAGGAAAACAGTTTAGAAGTGAGACGTCTCAGCTGTTGGATGTTTTCTGCCTTAAATGTGGAAAGTTGACATCAGAGCAGCTGCCGGAAACCTGTAAATGTAAAATCTGCTTAACTGCAGTAACTACTGGAGTGAATGTTCAGCGTGACACTTCAGGTACTGAGTCACTAATTACACCTCAGTGGAGGGACATGTACAGATGGTGTGTGTAAACATGATATAGTTTGTGTGAGTGCGTAATTCTGCTTGTGGATTCTTGTACATTGCTGGTGTAGGCCTCTGAAAGAATTCTTTAATATGGGATAAATGTGGCCTTGATCAGATAAAAAGTGTCCTCATGCTCATTATCTATTAATTCCTTGTTGTTTCCTGACTATGATTTAGTTTATCACTTGTGATTTCATAAGCTACAGGGGTGAAACATGCGTCTCTATGGCCCAACGTCTCTAGAATCCCAGGAGGCTTTTCAGGAACTCAGGAAGTTCTCAGCATTTCAACAAGATTTAGCTCTTGCTGTAGGCCATGGTTTCTGTCCCTCTTTAGTCCTCACTCCCAAGACCGGAGCTACAGGGGCCATGTTTGCAACTCTTTTCTTACTCTTAACATTTGACCAAAGTGAACATTGTGAGGGTCAGATTTATTGCACCGTTTGTATCAGAAAGTCAAGATCATAAATGACTGATTGTTGGATTTGTCGCATCTTTCCAGGCTGAGCTATTTTATGCTTTTTCATGTCTTCATCTAAATGAATGACAGACGACCTCTCTGCAAAGCTGCATTCATAATTATACAACCTGTTATTTTGTGTTTTCTTTAAATTAATATTAGAATTAACTCCCTTCTTAAATTTCCTTTGAGCCAAAAATGTGTTGGATGAAATCTTATTAGTCTGCTAAAGTTGTAATAAAATGCCTTTTTTTTTTCTTCCTTGCCTGAAACTAGATTAAAATATTGAGATTATTCTCTCTTAACTTTTATTTGACAAAGATGATAGTAAAGTATCAGTCTAATACAAACTGAATACAATAAAAAGTATGAGGCTGAAACCTAAAACTAGGATTTTGATTCTAGGACTTCATCTGGGAATAATTTATTTAATTTGAAAGACTGTAAGCAGGCACTGTTGGTGCCATCCATTAGAGCATGAATTTGTCACTGTTTACAATTAGTACTTTACTCCTTCTGTACTTATTATACTTGGTACTATTCTTTTGTTGTCAATTTAATAAACCAGAGGGACAGATTAATCTGTTAGGGGCAACAGGACAGAAATTAGATGTAGGACTGTATTTCTCCCACAAAAAATAGACATAGGAAAAGCCTCCATCACAATATAATCTGAAGTAGTAGTAAAGTAATAATCATTACATTTTAATTCAAGCCGAGGTAATAATACAGTTGTCATTATTTCAGTTTATATTGCAACACATGGATCTGATGCCATTGGGGCTGCAGGGAGCAGTGGCTCACTTTGCTTGCTTGATAAAAGATGACGCAGATTGTCTCTACTCTGCAGCTTTGCTTTTTATCTGTGGTCATTTAATGGTTCCTGGCCCGATGCACTAAAGAGGCTTTTACTTAATGATTTACATCGTTTAGTTCCTGGGACTGTTTGGTCTAAAATGCCCATAAGGATAGGCCTACATGCCAGATGAGCATCTGCTGATAAAAATAGTGCATTTTTGAAAGTATGTGACATTTGCTTTTGTGAGTATCAAGAGTCCTGAAGCTCTTCTCTGGAAAAAAAACACTTTTTAGTTCCATGAAAGTAAAGTTTACAGTTCACATTGGTTTGGATTCAGCACAAGCTACAAGAAATGGATCATTAGCAACGAGGAGGGCGAGACAGAGAGCCTTGCCAAAGTAAGTAAGTGAAGCTCCATTATCAGAAAATCTACAGAAAGCGCACACATGGAGAGTGAAACAGTTAAGACTGTGAGCCAACACATTCTACTTCAAGCTCTCAGGTGATGAAACTTCAAAGAGTCACATTGGCACCAGACACAGCTCAGAGGTCATCTGAAGTGGCTGGGTCCCTCATGTCATGTACCTTTCTTAATGGCCTTTAACCTGGCACACCGCAGCTCTCTCATTGTGCTGGTGTATCGGTGATGGAACTGAAGTGGCTCTTGAGTAGATGAAAGAACACACAGACACGGTCCTTAAAGGTTCCCTCTGTAGCAGCTTTAAACATCACTACATCACTATATCACCATTGAATGCACAGTCACCTTGGTGTATTTACTGTACACAGATCAGTCTCGACCTTACACAAGAGACATTTGCAGTGCTTGTGTTTCTTTGTGACTTGTCTGCGGGTTTCTCCACTTTGGTTCACTTACTTACAGAGGGGAACTGTTGGAGTAGTAGAGTTTTAGTCTTTTCAAGAGTTGAGATAAGAAGATCGAAATCTGTGCATTAGTCCAGTTTATCAACAAGCAGAGGAAAACAGCTCCCCAGCCTCCAAAGTTCTGAAACGAACATGTTGCGTCTCTCATGTTTAATCCAGATTCAAACAGAAATGTAAAGTCTTCATGTTGTGGCTCAGGGGGAAGTTGCGGACTGCTACTCTTTGTGTGAACAATGCTTCAGCCGAAGAACTCGGGTGGACAGATTAGATGTCGTTCCTCAAGAAACGTTTGCCCCACATCTCCCCATGTATGGATTACACAAATAAAGATCTTTAGAACTTTATGTAAGCTACTTTTCAACACTGCACAGAGCCAGGTTTGCTTTTTCCCCTGCTTCCAGTCTTTATGCTAAGCTAACCATCTTCGAGCTCACATCCAACACAAGATATTTTGTCCCAGTTTGTCAAACCCCATAAAATACTTTTCACTCAAAAGTTATATGCTACTTTTTGTTTATCAGTTATTCAACCGTTATTCCAACTGTGGTTGGCAGAGAACAAGTGTCAAAAGTTTAGATCACCAAAAGCTCTCTTGACATCTTCGGCGGTGTCTTCTACGTGTACTGCACCGTTATTCATCCTGAGATATTTGTATTCCTTCATTTTTTTGTTGGTGTGTGTCTGTCGCCTGTTATTAACGTCATCAGCACTCGCTTCGCGGTGAATCCTGCGGAGAATCTCCTGCTGTGTTCTCACATGGGCTGGCTGGAGAACATTGGTGTTCTCATGTACAGGCCCTTCGGAAGAATGTCCAGAGATAAACCAGAATTCAGTGCATGTCTGAAAGCAGCTTTAGTCTTAGATTTCCTCACATGTATTGACACTGATGAAATAAAAAAAAAATTCTTGCAAACAGTAATCCAAACTGGAATTTGTTTTTTTCGCATTGCTACAGCTAAAACACAAAACTTTTATTTTTCTCCAACACATTCCACAGTCTATTAAGCAATAATGTAGATTCTATTCAAACCTGTGGCAGACACTGTGAGGAAAGACTAGAAGTTGGTGTACACCTGCTTTCATTTCTCATCTCTCTCTCTCTCTCTCTCTCTCTCTCTCTCTCTCTCTCTCTCTCTCTCTCTCTCTCTCTCTCTCTCTCTCTCTCACACACACTCTCTCCCTCTTCGCTCCCTCTTCGCTCTGTGTGTCAGCCGGTTGCCAAGTGCTAAGAATCTGGAGAATGCAGGATTGCAATGTTCTGATAAAGTTTGCTTTGTTCCCCAAGTGACCTGAGTGAGGGAGAGGGAGAGGGAGAGGGAGAGAGAAAGAGAGAGCGGGAGACACACGCAAACATACACACAATGTCCACAGACATGCATACTTGCACATTAGCATCTTGCTATTCACCAAAAAGAGTGCAGACATGGACTGTGGAGGAGACTCACTGTAAAGCACAAACACAGTCATGTAATTGGAGCTAAATAACACGTACGTTGGATAATCAACATTCCTGAAGCTTTATCTTCGCTCTGCATTGTCAAACCATCCATTAGGCTTATGTACAAAAGACTGCCTGGAGTTAAGAGCATTCTCACAGTGTGGGACCAGGAGTCAGGGCTCTCAGGAATCACAATGTTAGCTTCATCAGTGCAACGTTCAGGTAAAACATCACTAATTCATTTAATTGATATTTACTGAAAGATAAAGTAGAATTCATATGATTTGAACTGTGTAATATTTACTACACAAGCAGCAGTATATCACCAACGTTTCTGTTACTGTCAGTCCCTCAATCACAATTAAAATAACATGATAAGAAGGATCTAGATTTCAAAATAGCAGGTTTGTTTTCTACTTTACTGAAATCAATACATACTTTTTTAACTATTCATTCCCCACAGACCAGATTCAGTAAGAAAGTTGTTAAGGTTAAGATTTGGAACTGGATTCAGATTTGATAAGATTCAGTCGAATCCGATCACAAAATGTAAGGTCCATATTTTGAGATTTATCCTTGTTTATCCTCTTTCATTTCATTTTTTGTTGTAGTTGTTTGTACCACTGGTCAGCAGTGGGTTCTCAGAGCGTTTTTTTCAATTTCTAAAAATAAAGAAAAGGGGAGATTGGGGTTTATCCATTTTTGGTACAACAATAAGAGAAGTTTAATGGCTGACAGCGTGTTGAAATAGTTGGACATTTTTTAAGATTAGCGTATATAACTTTTTGGTGCTGATGTATTTGAGAAGATTATACTGTTTTAATGTCTTAAAGGTAAATTTAGTAGTTGCCAGCTGCTACATAGCTTAGCACAAAGTCTGGAAACAATTGCCCCGCCTACCAGTTTGCACATTCATGTTAGCGTTTACCTCAAAGAAGCTCTGAGCTCAATTACAGTCACACAGTGCTATACTAGCATAGCTGTAGCTGTAATCTTTAGTTAGCGACTTTTGTAAGAAGACATGGAACTACAAGGATGTAACAACATGCTCAGTTTTGTGAAAATGGCTTGTACAGAATTTCAGACCTTTGATAAATACTAGTCTCAAAGCAGAGTGGTCATGCTCTGTGTCCATGTAACGCCAATGTAGGGATGCTACATTGTACCCTGTGTGTTTTGAATGGACCTGCTCAGTGATGACGTGCTCTCACCCTCCTCACCAGCCTTCCACAGGGACAGTCAGCAGAAAGACATCTGACCTTGTGCAGTGACGTTGTCAGCAGCTTTATTTCACGTCAAGTTTGGTTTTAGAAAATGTTTTTTGAATTGTTATTATTACTTCAGTTGTTTGTCAGTGGGGGAGAGGGAGGGAAAGAGGAGAAATGGCATTCCGGTCTTTATCAAAGCACAGGACACACATGTGATTACATGCTCGCTCGCTGGCTCCCCCAACTCCATCTCGCAGACACACACACACACACACACGCTGTCTCACACACAAAGGCACATTCATGCTCAGGCTTACAAAGACCTGCAAACTCTCAACACATACAATGTGCTGTCTTAATCAGTCACTCTCTTTCTCAGACCTTTGAATACACACATACACACACACCCACACACACACACACACACACACACACACACACACACACACACACACACACACACACACACACACACACACACAGATCCCAAATTAAAGTTGCACATCCTTCAGGCATTTAAATGCATCTAGTCACACAGCATGGTCGTCATAATGTGTGAAGGAGATGGGCACATTTTGTGTGTGTGTATGTAAATGTAAGTGTGTGTAAGTGTAAGTCTGTGTGGGGGAGAAAGAGTGAATGGGAAATGGAGAGAGAAAACAGGAAGTGAGCATTTGGGTTGGGGGGCAGGGTCAGAGAGGGCACTATGGGAGTCCTCCACATCCATTTGCGTGTGAAGAAGTAATTAGATGTGTGTGTGTGTGTGTGTGTGTGTGTGTGTATGCTGAGCTGTGGGAGTGTGTATGGTTGCTAAACAGAAACGCTGAGTTGTGTTTACATGGTAAATATATGTGTTTGTGTGTGTGTGTGCGTGTGTTGGGAGTTAAGGTGGTGGAATGTCACATGTTGGTAGAATGCTTGCTGCACAAAGCTGTGAAAGGAAAACATAGTGGAAACCATTAACTATACTGGTCACTGCCCAGCTATAAATCTGTACTGTAAAACACAAACAACAACAGTGAACAGTGCTTTGTTTGTGGTGAGATGCATCAGATGGTTTGGGGTTTTGCTGTAATATATGTCACATACCTCGAAAGTTCAAGCAGAAATTGTATCTTTCCTTTTAAGTACGTGTGTGTGTTTTTTTTTCAGATTCCTTGATAAAAAATATAGCCACACAAATCCCACCAGCAAGGTTTTCTCTTGCGTCTCGAGAGAAAAGAAATATACAGATACTCACTGTCCAGATTTACTGTAAGAATTAGTTAAGAAAGTCAACACCGAACCCTGAACCCGACAAAGCAGATAAAAACAAAACTGAAACGGTTCAATGGAAGTTTACAGTACAAGTTAATTTAATGTACTCCTCAGAGTCAAAATGTCCTCACGATGATGGTATTAAAACAAAATTGACCCTCATAACTATAGGTAGACAAACGCACACATACACACACACAGTACCAAAATGAATTTAATTTACAGACGTGGTTTGCTGCAAGTCTCACAGTCATCTTAGATGTCAGCTAATAAATGATAGAAACTCTAAGGTATAGAGAGGTGACTCCAAAATAAAGTAGAAGTGAAAAAAACTAATATTGTGTTATTTGAAAGAGATGAAAGGTCTTACATTGATTTGTAAAGCACCAGTGTAGTTTTACATTCCTCCTGTACTTTTATGTGACGATGGATTATTCCTCTCAAACAAGGAGGGGGGCGTGTGCAGGTTTGAGAATAAGAACAGACGACAGAAAGAGCTGAAGTGACACAGTCGGCCTGCAGAGCTGCAGGGGAAAGTCACCAGTGTTTTTTATTTTGCCTTCTCATGTAGATGTTGAAATGTGGGGTGTCTGATTACCTTATATAAACGGTGTATAAAGATGGACGACATGACTGCTCTCAAACAAAAAATTCAAAGTACACATCAAATATGGTTTCTGTCATTTTAGGTAGTTTTTCAAGAGTTTTTGTTTTTACAGGACTTTTCTGACATGGCTCCATCCCCTGATCGCTACGGTGCAGACTCTGGCTCCCAATGCGCAAGATGGCAGCATTCTTCTCCGGGATGTTTTGGCTTCATTTCTGAACAGTGGAAAAAAGTAGAGACACATCTTTATATGCACTCTATGGATTACGGTCTCCCATTAACTTTACATAATGCACTGTATATAACAGTCAGAACATAGTTTTCCCTCTTACAACAGGTAAAAGAAATCCATGACATGTCACTCCTTCACCCCTTAAACAAGAACAGGTGGATTTATCACTCAGGACATTTTCAGTTGTTTGATGAAAAAATGTTGAAAGGGACATTTGTGTGTGTGTGTGTGTGTGTGTGTGTGTGTGTGTGTGTGTGTGTGTGTGTGTGTGTGTGTGTGTGTGTGTGTGTGTGTGTGTGTGTGTGTGTGTGTGTGTGTGTACGTGTGTGTACGTGTGTGTGCGCGCATTTGAGCAAGTTCACAGGTAGTGTATCCTCTCCAGGCCGGTTGGCAGTCAGGGCTACTGTAAACATCCTTGACTGGAAGCTGGTGTTAGGTTCTGGGGCTTTCAGTCGGATGTTTGCAGCAGCCAACTGCTAGTACCATCACCACAGTTCACCTGCTGTCACCAAATGTGTGTGAAGTCCGCTGAAACACAACTGTAAGTACAGACTGTTGAGGGATGACAATGATGACAGGATGAGGAAAGTCAATATTTGTTGATCAGTTATGATAACTTTGTATTCACCATTTTTCAGTACTGCAAACTCTGCTTGCATTTACCTACTACACACTAGTTTTACTTTGAAAGTCCACAGCTCTTTTATTAATTCAACTCAACTTTATTTGTATAGCGCCAAATAATAAAATACATTATTTCAAGGCACTTTTCATTGAAGACCCAGCAGAGAATGTCTCAATTCCTATTAGACATAAATATGTAGTAATAGGGCCAGTTATCAAAATATATGTGAAGGGAAAGGAGTGTGAGTCCACAGAGGAATGGCTGCCAGTGATAGCTGTCTCCATTCAGTTCCCAGTGGATGGGAGGGTCCTCATCTGCTCCTGAGAGAGTGAGGACCAGGGGGGTGCGAAGGAATGGAGGAGGGCTAATGAATGGAAAGAGGAGCAGGATGAGAAGAAGGGTAAAAACGAGGGAAAAAAGGTGATGGTAGCTGAAGAAATGGAACGGAAGACAGTTTGGTCTAGATTTTCTTTCCTCCCCCTTCATCAGTCAGTCGGAGTTGAGGGGAAGTGGGTGTAACGTGCACTACAGGGCCAGAGACGGGGAAGGAAGAAAGGAAGGAAGCATTCTAATATTACCCCCTCCCACCCCCACATTCATCATATCCATGAATGAAAACACGCTGGGCTCCTTACAGTTTCTGTTCAAACAGTCTCAGCGTTCCTTCCTTGGTGCTGGTAAACCCAGGAAATAGTTCAGTTCACATAAAGCTCCTCCATGTGGAAAGTTCCAGTCCAGCCCAGCAGCTTCTAGACGACGCGTCTGTTGTTTGTTTGTGCTGCAGTGTTTATATGAAACTAAATCCCATGTCTATTCATTTGAAAAGCAATAGTCCAGCAGTAACTAGTTTAAAGGGATAGTTCACCCAAAAATGAAAATTCACTCATTATCTACTGAAGTGATTGAGTCCAAAAAACACTTTTGAAGTTTCCGGGGTAAACAGCATTGCAGCCAAATCTAATACAATTCAAGTAACTAGGGACTGATTCTTCAAATGTAAATAAACAACTGGAAAAAATAATTCATTCAGATCAAACTCAGTTTCCTCTACAGGATTAAAAGTTGTCTGTCACCATCAATTTTGAAAAACTATTGTCCAGACTTCATGTCAGTCCTTGACTATGGAGATATTCTATACTTATCACGCAGCCCCATCACACCTCCAGCAGTCAAACCCAGTGTATCACAGTGAATAACGCTTCATCACTTACGAGGGATTCCGCACACATCACTGTTCTCGGTTGGATGAACTTCATTACAAACAACAAGACACCGTCATCTCATGTTATTCATCTACAACGCTCTGTTGTTAAAACTTCCAAATGACCTGAGCTCTCTTCTCTCATTTCAAACCAGTACATACAGCACAAGACCCAGTAACTACTGAACTTCAGACATCCCTCATGTACGCACCAATGTTGGCAGAACTTCAATTACACCTTCTAAATGGAATGACTGCAGTCTTGTGTTCCCCTCTGAGATTTTAAATCGTTACTATTTGTTGTTTTTTATGAATCCTGTGACTGTTTTCATTAATTTTTTTTTTTTGTGTTGTTTTGTTGCTCGTGTTCAGTTGTTTGCTGCTGATTGTGAATGTGTCTTGTTCTCAGGCCTCTCTTGGAATAGAGATCTTGATCTCAATGTGACTGCTTGATTAAATATAGATTAAAATAAATAAAACAGTATCAAGTTGCCCTGTGACCTCTGAGTTCTAGGTAGTGTAAACATCCTACACTCTCGGCATCTGCCCCCTGGTGGCCGGGAGTGGGACTGTTTGCTCCACCTGGCTCAGAAGCTCGACAAGCAGCAGGGGAGGAAAGTTAAAATATAAAAAATATAAATATATTATATTCTCTTTATTCAAAGTCCAGTGCAGAATATAACTTACAGCATATAAACACAAGCTGGTGTGTGCCCTCAGTACTGGATGCATTTGCTTTTAATTCTCTTTGGCATTAAAGAGGATATCAACTGTGTTACAATGACCTCATGTAACTTTGCTGTGCAGCCTGTTGGAATAAAGAGTTATTAGACTAAAGGATTTGTGTAAGTCATCCTTGCTTGGATTGCTGGGGAATGCTTGCCATTCTGGACAGGAAACAGGGAGCGGCACGTCTCTGATTGGCCGGAATCCCTGACCCAACGACCTCAGTCATGGCTGTCCCACTGGGGCTGGGACAGACACACACACGCACACGCACACACTTTAGAGTGTGTGGCAGAAGGAAATGGGATAAAAGTGATGGAAATTCAACCCATTAGTGTCAAAAGTAATCCGATTCTTGAAGTGAGACTGTGACCTATAAACATCCATGTCAATGACTCTTTTCCTCAGTTTTAGTTTAGAAAAAAGAAAAGAAACTAACATGTTTATACATTGATGTGTTTTCTTCAGAAGATGAAGATGAATTATTGTTTGTGTGTGTGTGTGCAAGAGAGAGGCTTCCATGGTTAAGTGGCAATAGGAGGAAAGACATACAGAGGAAGCAGAAACAGTGGGTGTTGTCTGTGTGTGTTCTTGCAAGTCTGCTATTCTAAGACTAAGAATATACAATGTATAATAAATACATAAGCAGGGCGGATGTGTCTGTTCGAAGGGGACTGAAGTCTGTTCCTCACTGTTACACAGTAGAACATGTATCTGAGTATGAAAGCTGGAAGATCAACACAAACCTACATTGCTATAAACACATGGTAACCTGAAGCCTGAAATTGAAGTGACTTCTGCTCTTGGATACTTCGTGGCTGCTATTGGATTATTCTGATGTTTTTGAACAGTGCTGAACCACATCAAGTGAATTGAAGTGAATAGTCTGTGGAGTCACATCACATGTTCCATTGCATTTAGATTATTCTCTGCATGAATGAGTTTCCTTCAACTTTAAAAAGGTTCTTTCCACACTGTCTCTGCACTAATGCATCTTCAAGTGTCTTTTTGTGAATATTGAATGTTTGTCATCTCTTTAAAGTACTCTTTTATCTCTGTCGTAATTTGTCATTTATTTGCATAAATAAAGGGACTATATAATGAAATCATTATTGCTAAGAAGTTTTAACATGTGTTCAGTCTTTTCAAAAATGTGGGCCCCGTCTTTGAATTATGTGCCCTGATTCTAGTTTCTAAACTGCAGTATATAAGGCATTAATAGCGATCAATTAAAATCAGTGGATTTGTTGTATATTATCTACAATTCTTTAGATTTGTAAGATGATTCTAATTAAAATGATTGTTTTGAATATTTTAAACATAATACAGTTGTCCTCTTGTATTTTTTATATGATAGAATTATGTGCATGCAGTTACCACAAGATGGAGCTATAGTCTCAAAATAACCTCAGAGAGAAGCACAGCCCAGCCCTGTCCAGTACCAGCCTGTAAACATGTGATGATGTTAGTCTGAATTCAAAGGTTAAAAAGTGAACTATGACCAATAAAGACTTCATAAAGATTTTCACATACTTCATTGTCTCTAAGAAATCTGTTTCAAGTGTGTTTGTGTGTTCTTGTACAGCTTTTTTGTGAGGACCAGTTTGAGCCCACAAGAGAAAAACTTTTGGGGGGGTTCAGTATCTTGCCCGAGGACACTTCAGCATGCAGATGGGGAGACTGAGGACCAAACTGGCAACCTTCTGGTTGGAGGACGACCGCTCTACCCCTCAGCCACAGCCATGCAGATAGAAGATAGAAGTAGGAACGTGTGTGGGTTTAAATACAAAGTTACTCAACCAGTAACAAATAATTGAAAAGATGTAAAGTTCCTGTTTTGTGCAGCCCAGAAAGCAGAAGTGAACTTTCAGCCTCACGTCTAGTTTCTACCACGAGACCGAAAGAAGGGAAAGTCGCCGAAACTAACACTGACCATAGTTTCAGCACGTCATCAGGACGGAGTGACAACACAATACACAACAGCATGACAATGATTACACACAGATTAAGCCAGGACCCATCAACCATCATTGATTCTAATTTAAAGCAGGCACTTTGTAACCTGACAAACTGGGGTTCACACATTTCAGATAGTGTTGCCACCGATAGATAAATTACAACGCAAATTTTTTGATTGACCATACTGTAAAAACAAGGTTCTCCTTTCTTCAACTAATGAAGTTTTAAATACTTCTTGTCTGTTGATAAATAAGTCATCAATTTATAACTTATAAAGGCTAATTACTTATCAGTAAAAGTAAATAATAGAAAGTCTGCAGTTGTCGTTAATGCATTGATTTTGTTCCTGTGATATAACTGATCAATCAAGAGTCATAAATTATTTATGAATTGTCAATAAAGCAATTTCATTATATTCAATTTAAGGTTCCAGTGCAGAGACACATCAATCAATCAATTAGCATATCTTGAGCAAAACAAATGTAATTCAAAGTGCTTAACAGCTGATTCACAAAACATAGGATGTTAAAAGTTAATAAAAACATTCGAGAGACAACAAAGCAGTAATCGAATCAGTAATAGAAAAAAACTATTAAAGAAGGTTAGGTTAATGAAAGATATATAAAAATAAAAACAAGCTCTAAAATACAAGAAATTACAAAGCACTGCATAAAACAAATTAAAGAGATGGATAGGGAAAAAAGGAAAAGGACAATAAAGTTGAATAAAATAACTGATTATGATCAACACTAAAATTTAAGTAAAAGAAAAAAAAAAAAAAAAAAATATATATATATATATATATATGTATATATTATAAATGATTAAACAATTTATATAAAAGCCTAAACTAAATAGGGGAGTTAATTTATGTTTAATAATATCAACATTTTCAGCTCCTCTCTGTTCCAGCAACTCGAGTATAGAACTACCTCTTTTATTAAAAAGGGCCACTGAAGACAAAGACCCAGAGAAGAGCAGACAGACAGACTCTGCTCAGATACGTTTTTTATGATTCTCATCTTCATCCAGTGGTTCAGTGCGATCAGAAGCAGCAGCGTTCAGCCCTCAGCTGTTATCCTCAGTATTGAGACGTGCAGAAAGAGGAGAAAAAGAAAAACCTTGTTAAAAGCCTGAAAACAAGAAGTGCTGCTGTGGTTCACTCTGCTGTGTTACTGATACTGTTGTGAAAATAAGTGAGTGTTGGTGATTACCAGACCCCTGCAGTGCCTGAACCTCCATGTTCTCCCCACAGGGATGAGAGAGGAGAATATTATGAAATATATTTTTAAAGGCTCAGCGGTGTGCTACACGACACGCTGTGGAGGAAATGGAAGATGAGAGAACAGGAAGCACCTGGCGACACCATCTGTTGTTGGGCAACAATGCAGAAAAAGTGCCAAACTGGAGGCTAACACACACACACACACACACACACACACACACACACACACACACACACACACGACACAGAAAGAAGACAGAATGACAGCACAGACAGTATCCAGGTGGCTCTGATGGTCATCAAGCAACTCTGCTCTTCTGCTCTTTTCTAATCCCTGATCTTCATAATAACCTGATGAATCAATATTTATGTGTTGATGGATAAGCAGGGCGTCACTTCTTCTGCAACAATGATGTTAAAACACTGCATTATCAATCGATGGCGTCGGATCGTGATGGTTCTGGTCACTTAAATCCCTGTGCTGCGTCACGTCTCCTTTTGTGTGTAGCAGCTGAACTGAACTTTCTTTTCAATGTGTGAAGTAAAGTAAACTTCAATACTGTTCAGATCCTTATAACTTTGAAATGAATGCAGATCAGCGGGGGAGTGAGGGGGGAGGACATGCGGCACGGTACAAGGATACCAGACATATAATGTGTGTCTGCCCCAATCCTGAAGGAGCCAACGGGATCTATTGGCAGAAATTGAATATAAAATAAATTGTGTGTTTCATCTAAAAAGTACAAATTGTTGTCTCTCTACAGAGACACCTTTTGAGTTTTTATGACAACTGAAGGATGCCACAGGTTCTCTTTGAATGTGTTTGGAAGGGGAGGGTGAGGTGATGGGTAGCTGTACACTGACTCCTGTGTAGTTCTGAGACAGCTCGTGGCCAAATGATGCTGTGTTTTAGAGCCACACAGACACACAATGTCATTGGTTTCTTTCTTGCATAATTTAATGTCTGGAATAGGATGTTGAGGAAGAACATAAAGGAATGTTCAAATACTTGTTGAGGTTGTAAAACATTTTGTGCTGTCATTTCTCTAAAATGTTTCCACCATCATGGTTCATAATAGTTACATTTTTACTTTAAAAACACACTGGAGATAATCACTGCATGTGATAAACCCACTGAGAATTATCACATATTCACCAGTTTGCGCTCTAAGAGCCCTTCTACATCTTTTATACACACACACACACATACACACACACACACATGCACACAGTACAGATTTCCACACTACCTGTCAACATGAACCCAAAAACATCTCCACACCATTCACCGAATACCTTGCCTGAACGCACATAGTGGAAGGCCTCCTCATTCTGCCAGTGTGAATCAGGTGAGTGTGCATGTAGTACATAGACAAACACACACACACACACTCACTTTCATAAACTCCTATGTGTAGTGTGATATCATTGCTATTATCAAGAGATAGAGCTCTAAAACTCTTGATTCCTCCGCCTGCTCTGTACAGATGGTTATGGTTATGATGATTAGACTCATGCTGCAGGTTCACTCTCTGACAGACAGACAGACAGACAGACAGACAGACAGACAGACAGACAGACAGACAGACAGACAGACAGACAGATAGACACCATCATCTGAAAGTGCTCAGCCTCACATGAGACCTTAACACAGCAGTGATCCTATCAACTATTTACTATCTTGATTGGAAGATCAACAATAACATCAATCTGAGTCAGATTCTGAAATTGAATTTGAATCACTGAGTTAACACTTGTAACATGTAACAACATAGAGTCTTTTATTAGCATCTCGTTACAGTGTTAAAAATGTGTTTTCACATTTCGTCAAACAAGGTGACGTGTACGTTGTTATAACATTCCTTCCTTCTCATTAGAGACCTGCTCGTTAGCCAGGTTCCATAAGCAGCTCTTCTTGTTATAATGAATATGTTTCCATCTATTCTTATATGAGAAGAAAATCTCAGAAACAACCCTGAAGGTCAGATGGAGGAAAAAATAATGATTGAGGAAGCTGTCCTATAAGGTATAAACACTTTGAATGTCACTTCAATTAACTATACAGATAACCATAGCACCACTGACATCCCCATGTACAATACAGCAATGTTTCATATAATCTAAGTTTAGATGTGATTACATTTAGATATATTACATGTACAGAATCTTGTTTTTATTTTATTTCATTTTCAACATCATAATTCTTTCATAATTTTTGTAATTTTCTCAGGGAACAATTCATGAATTCATTTTTTTGTGTACAATTTGGTGCGGAGCAGAATAAAAATCTTAATATAAGAATTCAGTGAACTTATGATATGTGACTTCCCCTTTCCTTCTCATTGGATGCTCTATAACTTTGTTAGCAGACCACTTGTTGTGTTGTAACAGGCTGCTCCTCCATATCGCTACACTACACTACAGGTTCTTCTTACTCTTCAGCCTCTGTTGTTTTCTGTGTCATTATGCTCCCAGAAGCCTTCACATGGATCTCAACCATGTTGATTTTCTGAATACAGTGAGATCTGACCCAGCTAGATCACAGCTTATCACAGGCTTAACATGAAAGATGTTCTTGCAAGCACAGTTAGCTCAGAGTTAGTTCTTTTGAAAAACATTTGTCATACAGACAGAATAAAAATCAATTTTCAATTTTCAATCTGTTAAAAAAGTGACCATTCAGAACCATGCAAAGCTAGTGTGTTCTCATCAACTGTTCTCAACAGAACCAACGTCACTGATGGGAAAAGAAGAAAAGTCCAGAGGGAGCAGGGATGAGTCGTGTGACAACAGAGACATCTTCTACAATGTCCACATCTTCCTTCTTAAGCCCTGGATGGAAGCAAGCTTTCCAACTTCTGATGGAGAAAACCATTGTTTCAGAGAAGTCTTCAGTCTGTCTTCCTTTCACATAATGTAAGCCCCATGCTTCCCCAGCTCTCTTTACTGAGAACTTTAATCCTGTTATCCAGCTGGCAGATCTGCTGCAACAGATGTGTCCTTTGTGCAGGAGAATCTGAGTGAATTTCATTCTTGTCTTGGCACAGACATCACATGAGTGACTGTGTGTGGCTTCAGAGCAGGCCATGTACATGATGAATTATTAAAATACCATGCAGCTTGCTTTATACAATAAAATAAAGGTTTTCAGGCTTTGCAGAAATTAAGTTTTGTGCAGTATGTATTCTAGTGAATTCTTTTGCAGGTAAAATATCTGCTGTCTTCTACATTTTAGCTGCTGCTATTGATTAGTTTGTCCCCTTGTCATTTTTCTATTTTTCACGGTTTATTATAAATTAATGTGCACTGATGGTTTACACCTGCCAACAGGATCATTTATCTCGCTACTGGACACCACTGCAAATAACTGTGAAATTGTCTGATGAAAACAGATGATGATGATGATGATGATGATGATGATGATGATGATGATGATGATGATGATGATGATGATGATGATGATGATGATAGGATAAACAAACAATCATTTTTCTGCAAATAACGTTCAGGAGTAATTATTGCAGGCTTCCAGGCAAAATTCACTCAAGTGCTGATAAATGAGGAAATGAAGCTCCAGTTCTGGATCCTGATGTCGACACATTTCAGCCAGGAGATACTGAAGCTGATGCAGGCAAGTTACTAAAAAGGAAAATAACTCCATTCAACTACAACAAATACATGACAGACCTTACAACTAAAGTCCATAGACTATTTACTAAGATGGACGATCCAGAAATGAGGCCAAAACAGTGTTTGCACAGTAGCGATCAGGGGATACAGCTGCATTAGTGAGTTCCCAGAATACATCATCTTGACTAATCGTGAGTAAGTTTCACCCTGTCGGTATAGCATCAAATGAATAACTGATAACAAACTTACCAGAAAAATGAACACCTCATATCGGTGTGATAAAAACTACCTAAAAAGACAGAAACCATCATTGAGAAAAATGGATTTGAAGTGTTCTTTGACGTTGCCACCAGGTGGCAATCAGGTTGATTTGGCTTCACTTTTGGGGAGCTGTCATATGATTTATTTTTTATATTTATTTTTATAGCGCTTTTCTAGTCTTGATGACCACTCAAAGCACTTTACAGTACAGTTTGCCATTCACCCATTCATACAGTCTATTAGCAGCACTTCTTTTTTTTCTATGAGGGGCAATTCGGGTTTCAGCATCTTGCCCAAGGACACTTCGGCATGTAGATGTGGAAGACTGGGGATCAAACTGCCGACAGGAGGACGACAGCTCTACCTCTCAGCCACAGCCGCATGTCATCCATACTGTCTATGTTAAAGACCTTTAGACCGGGGACAACACTCAATATTAAGAGTGGAGAACACTAAGGAACTGTGATTAGACTGTTCAGTCTCCAGAGGTATTACGTATTCATACCCTGATGTTCAATACCCAGGATGCAATTGATTAGATTTCACCCAGCATCATGATGTTCTTATCTTTTCATCCTCATCTTCCTGTTGCACTGTGCTGAAGTGGAGAGAAGGATGTGGCAGGAGGTGTATGTCAGAAGTAATTGAGCAGAAAAGTAAAATTTGAATGTCAAAGATGAAAGGGTACCTGCATCTCCTGCCTGATCACACCAGGTTTAGTCCCCACTGCCCTGGACACAGAGGGATTCCTCTGAAGATATTCATTGTTAATAAACATGTCTATCACAGGCAGGGAAACCTGAAACCTCATTCCAGCTTTGCACACCACAACTATGGTGATGGTAATTTAACATACTTATCTGTGAGAAGATTACTCTGACACCAGAAACTGTCCTCTAAATATTACCAAATGGGAAATTCGGAGGAGCCGGGTATCAAACCATCAACCATCTGGTTAGTGGATGGCCCGCTCTATCTCCTGAGCCTTCCCTAAACTGTCTATATGCAACACTACCAAGATGATAATAAATACAAAAAAAAGTCGAACACAACATTCAATTCACCATTTCCACCAACAGGACAAAACATGTTTTCACTGTTACTAGATTCAGGAATTAATCATTTAGGGTGAGACTTAATCAGAGAAATGAGACCAAAGATGGATTAATGAGGTGGAGGGACTCATGTTTTTGTGTCAACATTAAAAATAATAGTGTGAGAGCGAACAGCAGTCACACAAATAATTGTTAATTTCCCCTTGTAATCTTCAGTACTTAAATTTATATGTCACACAATCTACATGCTCATCCTATTACATCCGTATTTATTTTACAAGTGGAAATCCTAATCCTTATCTCACGTATCCTCAGTATGTAGAGAGTGTCCCATGTGCTTCAGCTGTGTGTTTGTTTGAGACTCAAGTACGTGCTCTTCTCTGAATGTCTTCTTTGAATACTGGAGGAGGCTGGTTATCTCTCTGTTTCTGTGAGTTTCAGTCTTCGGTTCTGTTTCCACTTTGCGTGGGGCTGTTCAGTCACGAGAAACAGTGCAAGGATTTAACAAATTAGCCAGCACTCACACATTCTTTTTTTTTATTAAGCCTCCAACAGAACAGCAGTTACCTGCCATTTGCTTTTTTCTTTCTTTTGTGTGGCATATTATTGTGCGTGTATGCATCTATGTGGATATTAATAAGTTCCAGTCCGATTAGAGCCTCTGACATCAGATAATCTTAGTTATGTTCAGTATTTGAATGCAAATCCCTTTGCATGTTTAATCCTCTGCTCTGAGCTTATTTAACGGTGATCGCTGCTCAGCCAAACGCTGAGGTTTATCTCGACCAATGAGATTATTCCTGCTCGCAAAGAAGCCCTGCACCTGACAAGCTCATCCTCTGAAAAACTGCATGTGATGCACAGTGCTAGTGTTAGCTTCCCTTACACTCTATCCACTCATTCTTAGTCCACATCCACTGTTTTATTTGAGTTGATTGTGTCAGATTGTGTGATCAGCAAACATGGCGAACAGTCATCTATGGAACCATCACATTTTATTAATAAGCCAGATACAAACAATTTCAAGTATTATATATTGTTAACTATTCCAACTCTGACTGCACGTGAATCTACTCATACTGCACTGTATATGACCAGAATGAAGACAATAATGTAATAATTATCAAAATGCTGTACAAAAAATAGGATGTACAGGAAATCAGCCGGGAAAGACATCAACATACAGATAAACGTAAAAAATACAAAAGAGGCACTTAAGAATATCAGACACACACATTCATACATCTACATGTACACATACGGGATACTAAAATTCACATATTTGAGCCCATGTCATCTCACACTTCACCTGAAAAGTTATTTTGTTTTACAATTATATCAGATACACTTGGCTAAGGGAGCGTTGTAGAGGCCCTGAAACACAAGGCTACAGGAAGAACAGCTGAAAAAGTCAGGAAGAAGCATTAAAGTCCCGATCATATGCACCATCGCTGTCTTTCACCACACATGGCTTTTGATTTCACTGATATCTATCTGTTGCCACCAGGACCCCAGGTGCCTAGTGTTTAACTGGAATCCAACGAACATTGCTTTAACTTCAGAGTAAGAGCACGGTCGCACATATGCAAATGTGAAGCGAATATTGTCCTTCCATAGTAACTAAACACAAGCGAAGAGTGACTGCTGTCCACTTCTAATATGATGGGTGTGATGACATGATATTCGTCAGCGGAAAGTTCAGATAGAAAAACGTTCTACATACTTTAAGGCTCCTGTACCCACATTAGAGTTTCTTGTTGGGTATTTTTTGTCATCTAAATGGATACATTTGAATAAATAATCCAATAATCTATACTGCCACCTACCACTGTATGTGTAGCCTAGTTCAACACTATGAATGTATAATATGGATGTCTGATTTTAAAAGTCCTTCAGCCAAATTATTGCAAAATGACACAATATGAGAACAATCACTTGTGTTTATGGCGCAGCAGGTTCCTGGCTATTCGTAGATCATATATATACAGTATGCAGATCAACGATTCTTAAAAACCTACAACGCTTTCAACCGGAAGACATAGATTGTCAAAAGAGTGCAATGCACAACACTTCACCTGCTCTGATACATCAACTTCACCAACAGCCCACAGTAAATATCCCCTGTTCAGTTACGTGTAGAAGACTTTTAGGTGACAAAACACACCCACTAATCATGGATGTTAAAAATGTCCGTATGTTAGCCAAAAAACCACAGTACAGCTATCTTTGTAATTTGTAATATCGAATACCAGTTTAACTTTTGACACTTGAATTATATTTCCTAATTAATATTGAAATATTTACAGTCTATTCTTGTGTCCTTCATAAAATGCAACCTGATTTATTGCATGCCCTGTTATTCTATAGGCTAATCCTGTTTGTGTTCCTAATACAAAACAGAGGAGACTAGCAAATTGTGCTGAATTATGATTATTATCATGACACAAAGCCATCTGAGAAATAAAAGGTCCTGAAGCATTTTAGGTTTAACATCATATTAAAAACTGTCTGCCGTTATAATACTGCAACAAATCTGTGAAGCACAGCAGTCATTAAAGAGTTATTAAAGTGTAACATGATGATCTTTGAGCAGTGAGACTAGTGTTGAAACAGAGACACTTCACTGTGTCAGTTACCTACATTTTATAACAGAAACTACACTGCTCCCGTCCTCTTCAAACAAAAGCAATGTCTTCATTTTCTTTTGACCAAATGTTGGAAACTACACTTGTTTTGCAGTTTATAAGATACACCTGACTTATTTATATTATATTTCAGTCTACAACAAAAAAGTGATTGTGTGTTAAAGAGGCCTTTTCAACTATATGCTCACTTTGAAGGCTGCAGTTTGAAGTTTGAGGATACTGAACTTCATTGCATTACACAAACAGGTGTTTCTGTTGTTAAGCCTTCCCTCATTGATTTGAAAAGGGCTGGACAAAATAAAAGGAAACACCACCAGACATAATGCAGTGCACTTGAACAGCACCACAGGCCGTATTTACAAAGATGTTCACCTACAACGACACTGGAACATCCGTTCAGTACTGTTGTATTAGACTGCATTCACTTTGGCTCAGTAGACCCAATAAACTAACAACTGAGCCATCATGTGACCCTGGTGAATGGTTAACACTGTACCAAACACAGTTGAGAGGATATTTTGAACGTCACTAAAAAGCCACTCTACTCTTGACTCTTCATACCAACAACAAATCTTTTTATAGTTCTGTACAATTTTCAGAGGGAGCATCTCCCGTCAAGTTGCAGACAGTGAAACTGTAAAGAAGATAAATATTGTGTTGATATTATTATTACAAGAATTTCTCAATAAATATGGTTTCCAGGTATTGCTATGACAAGTCACCCCTGCCCTTTTCAGCCAGTCCTCATCCTCCTGTCTGCCCCTAATGTCACTTTTAAATGTCAGAATTAGAAAGAAAAGAGGGAAATAATCTCTGTCTTCACATTATAGTTTTCACTTTACAGTGCCTGTACAAAGGGAGCTCCGTCCCGCTTGTGTCTCAGTGGAACTCCAGCTACACTGATGAGTATGCAGGACTGTTTTCCCAGAACCATCAACATCCCAATCAACACAGAACCTGCTGCCTTTGGTTCTGTGATGCTGTTGAATCCACAATTCACACCTGCCACGGTTCTGAAATACAACAATAAATAAGGCAATGTTCTTTCTCACTGGTACCTAGTCCATGGCCCCAATGAGGAAACACCTTGAACTACACGTTTGGATCTCTCCTGGCTCAGATGATTTGGGATTTGGTCCAATGTGAGATTGCTTAGCCCCACCTCCCCAAACCCCCCTGCCCCACATTATAATCCCTAGTACAGCTAAACTGAATAATCTGCAATAAAGTTATATCATAGTTTATGGTAGCCCTTAAACTGAATAGAACAACATGTTTATTAGATTCCTAGATGTAACTACTACTGTGTATTACTGTCCTGACCCTGGCTTTCAGAGTCTTACAGGACCTGCTATTAATAAAGTTTTACGTTCTTTGTATTGAATTGGTTGATTTTAAAAACTGCTGTTTTTTCTGCTTTAAAAACCTGATAGCATTCAAACTCTTTTCCAGACTAAGGAACAACTTCATTGTACTCGTTCCTCGCTCCTCTTGCTCCCACCAACATCAGCGCCCCCTCCAGTCTGGCCATATTAGACCCGAGTCCTGTGTAGCTCTTCAGTCCTGCTCCAGCCAGGTCCTGGCACATCACGGCATCATGGGAAGACACAATAATCCCGCTTCTCGTAGAGGTGGAGGAGGTGCTGTCCTCCTCTTTTCTCTGTGGCTCGGGTGTTGGAGCTGGTGCTCTGATTCCACTACTCCCAGCACCCATGCTACCTCCGGTACCAACCCCTCCCCCTTGCCTTTTAGGTGGCGGACCCCAGAGGAAGGCATGGGCTGGCTTGTAGTGCTGGCGGGCGTAGCGAAGCAGGCGCCTGCGGGTGGCCGGGAGGCGGATTGTGTAGACGTAGTACTCCAGGACACTGTGCTGCATGTTTGGAAGGGTGTTGTGGCACAGCGACTCCTCCAGGAAGAGGCGAACCAGTGGGGCCTTGAAGGCCTCATAGCCCAGTTCGCCCAGGGACTTCAGGATGCGAGTGATCCGCAGGTAGTTGTGCTGAGACCTTTAAAGATCAGAACAGGAGAAGCATTATAGGAAGAGGACGTGAGCCATCAGATCTTAATCAGTTCTCAATATGGACACTGGAGACATAAATTAATGCCAGGTGTGAACGGAGTCTTCATATTTTAGCTGTTTGTAAAGATAAAAAAAAATGACACGACAGTTTAACAAATTTCTAAAAAACAATTTTTTGTTGAAATATATTGAAATGAACCTGAAGAAATTAGGAAGAAATTAGGAAAAGGACTAAATGGCTGCACTAACTCATATTATTTTTTAGAAAAGCTCCTGTCTGATAGTTGAAGCCCCGAAACCACGGTGCAGCAGATGATTAAAGCCAGACAAGGGACTAATACTGAATTGAGCAGCTGTTTTATTGCGTGAGGCATCTGTTGTTTTTCATGTGGTTTGGATAAAGGAAACAATTAGAATTAGAAGCTAAGAAGTTGAGGAGGTTTGTGACTTGAGGAGCTCTGGTAATAGCCTGAGACTTTGCTAGGTTGAAGGAGAAAAACACACTGAACAAGGAGCAATTTATAACATATAACACTCAGGTGGTTGTTTGGCAACGCAAGACTTCTCTCAAGGAATGGAAACCATCAAGAATCCCCCTTTAAGTGACCATTTAACCATCTGTTTGCTGATGCACACCATGCCGTTTCACATTTGGCTGCTGATAGAAGAGCAATTAAGTTGCGTGGGATTTAGAACAATTGCCTCGCTGAAGAAAAACAAAAGCAGCGATCGGCAACCAAGCGATTACTTCGCACAAATTCTGGCTGCAGTTGCACACCCCGAAGCTGCTGCACAATGTGTTGATGTGTGTATGCTCACTCATTAAGGTGCTGGAAGCGCTCCTGCCAGTTGGAAGCCCGAGCGACGTTTCCGCTCTTATCCAGCAGTTTGACGCCATAGAAGTCCAACATCAGGGAATAGGCCACCAGGAACCTCCGCTTAGCTTCACGAGTGCTTTGGAATTCCTGACAGGATTCAACACAGAACATCAAACACCAACAGACAGGTATAGTTCCATCTTTCTGCCTGGTGAGCATTTAAGTGATGGGATGATAATCGTGTGGAACGCGAGAACATAAAATCTGTATAAATGTCTTGTTTCACCCAAATTGCATCTAAATTTGCTCAGAGACACATTTGCACTCAATTAGCAGCTAAATTGCAACGAGCATCCCCAGAGGTTTGCTTTGAAGATTCTGTTTATGTCCCTTATGAGGGAGCTGGGTAACTGCTTTTTTCTAATGGAGGCTACAGTCACTCAACCAAGCTAAGCACTTGATGCAATGATGAAGTGCAAAACAAATCAGACAGGCAGGTCAGACAGCAACACTGACACAGTATGTAGAGTCTGCACGTATATATGCATTATTATGTGTTTCTGTGTGTGTCTTACTTTGATCTCGTCCTGAGTCAGTTCATGTGCGTAGAAGTTGAGCCCTTGTTCTCTTAATGGAAACAGCCTGCAACACAAAAAAGGAATAACAATTAAAGTTTTTATCAACATGGTGATGTAGACGATCAGTTAAGTGTCCTTTTCCAACAGTTGCTATTGCTTTCTTTGTGTCATATTCCAACAACCACAAACAAAAGCCGATGTTTACGATACCAGAGATAGTTAGTTCCACACATCGGTTCTCACCCTTAAAGCCTCTTGTTGTGTTGAAAGTGAGACTTTGAAACCGAGTGCAGCTACCTTCGGTACATTTTCATGAAGTGTAATAAATCATTCCACTACATTAAGTTGTCCTTGTCCACTTGGTAGAAAATGTCTATGAAGACACAGGCAGCTGCAGACCTGGACCTAGTGCCAGGCTGAGAAAGAAACTTAATACGATTGACTTTTGTTTGATAACTTAAGTTGAAGCAATTATAATTTGTCATTAGTGAACTCATTAACTCAGAGGGATAACTTGGGCTGTTTACATATTGTACAGGCAGTATAACATCCTCACTTTATTTCTGCTGACTTCTACTTGACAACTAGACAGAAAAAGGGGGTTTTAACATCTCCCTTACTGTGGCTTGTACCATGTGATAAACAAAAGTCAGTTGATGCAATCACACTGCAATCTAATGTATATGCAAATCAAAATAGAGCTGAAAGTCTCACCACTGAATGTAGGTGTGATTGTGCTCCAGTTTGTCATAGTCACCTCTCCACTTCGACAGAATCTCCTCTATGTAGATACCTGAGGAGAGACAGAGATAATCAGCTGCCTAGCACATTTTATTGTGTGTGTGTGTGTGTTTGAGAGAGAGAGAGAGAGAGAAAGATAGAAAGAGAGAGAGAGAAACAGTATAACATTGGATCAGTTCACTAATTTGATAGTCTTTCCCAGTCAAACCTGACCTTTCGCCAAACAAGCCAGACTAAACCCAAAGTCAACATGTCCTCTCTCTACAGTGGCAGGAGGTCTGCATGCATAAAGAGAGAGAGAGAGAGAGAGAGAGAGAGAGAGAGAGAGAGAGAGAGAGTGTGTGTGTGTGTGTGTGTGTGTGTGTGATAGATTGATTTTATCAATCTGAAAACCCACCATCAGGCACTAGAGGGATCTTGTTCAGGTAGAAGCGCAGGTTACGGTATTCGTTGGGTTGCCTAGGTCTTTTGTAGTTCTACACAAAAGTGCACACAACGATCAATGAAATCATAAAGGGTGTCAACATTGCATGTGCAAGTGTGTGCGTGCATGCACGTGTGTGTACCGGGTAGCTGTGGCGGTATTTGTAGAGGTCCCTGGCAGCATAGAAACTCCTCTTCATCTTTGGAAGAGACTCTGGGGAGTCAGTCAGCTGAGAGAAGAAGCAGGGAAAACAGAACAAGATTAAAAACTAAAATAAGAGAGGAAAGAAAAGGGACAGAAATAAGAAAGTACAGATATATGGTGCAATCCTTGTCTGAAATAAAACCAACTCGTGTTTGAACAGATGCAGTGTAGCTGCCATTCAGCTGAATTAAAAGCACTGACTCTGCTTTTGAGGTGGAAGTCTGTCATCATCCATTTCTCTCTGGCAGAGGAGGACAACTCACATCAGCACTGCTGTGCAATTACTACAAAAGGATGCAAGAGTTGATTCTTGAATAAAATCTGGGTCATGCTAAAATCCACAGGTAAAAAGGCTCACTGTGTTACACTGGACATTATCCTGGTAAATCGACCTATATATACAGCCATGTTTGAGGCTTTTATTTTGTGATTTATACCTCATACTGAGCTAATACAAACTGCATCATAAAAGCAATTTCTGGCTGTAATCATGGCAAATAAAAAAAGTAATACTTCTGATTTCACCAGTGTGAAATAATTTAGTAAAAATTGATCCACAGATATAGAACAGTCCTGTTGGTTTTTAATATTCTCCACAGCGTGGATTCCTCTACTCAACTCTCAACTCTTCTCAACATTCAGGCCACAGGGATCAGAATTTATGCATAAACATAATGTCTTATTTCCTCCATAAACCAGCAGGCAGACACTGAACCCTCTTCTACCATTGTAGTAGTATATATAACATAGTACCTTTAATAATTAACTAACAACATTAGGTACACAGTATGTACTGTATCGTGTATGATGCCATGTTTGCAGCTCAGCTATTTTATATACATATGTAAACAGTTTTTTTTGTACCTCTTTGATAAAATAAAGCAGCAATTTACAAATTCTTCTCAAATATTAAAAACATTCTACAGTCTTCTCACTGCGAGCTGCTCCTTGTACATTGATAAAGTTCAGTGGCAGGAGGATTATTTCAGTCACTCTCTCTCAACCACTCCGGAGAGTTGACCAAGCATGTATGCATATTTTCGCCTAAAACATAAACTGAGGTATTTGGGGATGTAAGCTCACTGTCCACTACCAGGACAGGCTGTCGGTTGTCCTCTCCGTGTCCTGGCCTGGTCAGTGTTGTGACTGACGGTGGCACATGTGACCGGGCCCCTCTCCTCTCCGCGCAGCACATGCATCCTACGGAAGCTCCACTGTACCTGCGGGGACGTGTCTCCGGGCTCTGCGGCGGCCCGGTCGCTCTCCCCCGGGCTGACGGAGTCGGAGATGCCGCTGTCATCCTCCGCCGCCGGCTCGTCGCTGTCGGAGTCCGACCCCCACGTCGAGTCGCATTCCCCCACGGTGCTCGGCTCCTTGAAACGCCAGGTGCCCAACAGATTTCCCATTTAAACAACATGCACCAGCGGCCCTTCTCTATGATCCTCTGCTCGCTCTGGACGCTACATCCTCTCCTCAGCCCGGAGCCCGTGCAGAGGTCTGGACTCTCTCCGCCCTCACAGCCTTTCAATGGCAGCGGAGGGGATTTCCACTCCAGCAGCGATGATGCGCGTGTGTATGAGGGGGGATTAGTGCCACAGGAAGAGACAGGAGGAGGATTAGAGCTACACATGTGTGTGTTGACCTGGATGATTGTTACCTGTTAGACAGACACTATTCATCCGGAAGATTGTGTAGACAACTAATTATTATCATGTAACATCTGCATTTTTTTTGTTACAGCTGTAAATGTGAGTAATTATTAATATTAGACAGCTAACAGTGATAGCCTATTACCAAATGTGGCCACATATTACAGAGCCTATGTAGTACAGATTTTTTTATCAGCATAGCATATACCCACTGATGGCGGGTCCATATATGTAAACTACGCAGTTGCCTGTAGGGCTGCACTTTGGCAAGGGCAGCGAAATGTGAATTCCTGAGGGAAATGTCAATCAAACTGCACCTGCAGCCGCCTCTTTCAATGCCTCCCGCCCCCAGCTCTCAAGAGCCAGTGGTCGATTCAATTTAACTTTACATATTTTTTTGTGAACGCTGAACTGAACAAATCAGTTTACATATGATTAACGTTCACGCCAGTGAGAGTGAAGGCTGGAGCAAGAGAAAATGTGTGTGTGTCCTCCGCATACACTCGGACACACACAGGCTCCGCCCCCACTCACTTGCTCAGAGTGACACACAGTGAGATAAGAGGAGCGTTAACGTAAAGTAGCCAGTAAGTTACTTTGTTTAAGAACAGTGGAAACAAACAGTAAAAATGCAGAGTTTCTCTCTGGTCCACAGCTGCTCAATGATCAGAAGGTTGGTTTGTACTGAGCTGGAGTTTCCTGTGTCCTCCTCCACTCTCCTGCTGACCTGCTCTCACTTTAACAATAAACACCAACACTCATCAGAAGTCATCAGGACCTGATCAGTACATGAAGTAACTTAGTGTTTGTTTGATTCGCTCCAAAGTTGGTGAGACTGCATTTAAACATCCTGAAAAATGACTCATCAACATTTTACTGCTCACAGTCAGTAAACATCAATCCTGTACGTGCCCTAATAACTTGTGATCAGTGATGGTGTTAATTGTGACAGTGTAAAGTGAGCAGAGGTCAGAGAGTGAGGAGGAAGCAGACGACCGGACCTTTAATGAGCGTCCTGAAGCAGCGCTGGTTATAATTACGCAGGAGCACGACATCACTAAAACAATGAACGTAGCAGAAAACATGAATTGATTAGGTTTATGTTTATGTTTAATGACTGTAGGATTTTCTGATCATGTCCACACCTTTTTGCCAAGGTTAATGTTAACATGACCCTGAGGCAACCTGAGCCACATGGATTTGTGACTAGCAAGGAGCCAGCAGTCTTTCCTCACAGCAAGAAGCTTCTGGGTTTGAATGGATGGGTCTTTTTGTTTGATTGTTGCTGTTGTGCATGCATGGGTTTTCTCCGGGCATTCCGTGAGTGTGAATGATTGTTTGTCTCCATATGTCAGCCCTGTGATAAACTGGCAACCTTTTCAGGGTGTACCCCAGGGATTCAAGTTGTGGTAAATCTAGATGTTTTGCATAGTAGCAGAAAAAATAGATCGTATTAAATCAGAGCCCATGTAAACTTGAAATCTCGTGTGCATGTAACCACAGCTACATATACATAAAAAAGACTGTGTTCACATTGCCTCAAATGTATTTTACAAAAAACATGTGCAATCCACGTTTGTCCAACACAACACTATGTCTAAACCAACCCATCATTTTATTTAGGTAGGTTTTTTTCTTCTTAAATATTGATTGTAGAGTATTAGTTGTATCTTGCCCAAGTATATGCTCCAGCTCCACCCACGACCCTCAAAAGGGTAAGCGGTATAGATAATGAATGGATGGACATGTTGTATGTTTCTGTCTGTTCCTCCCTGCTGGGTGGCACTAATCACCCCTCATACAGAGAGCCAGTAACAGCAGCATCAGGACCAGAGCTGCATCACGTGACACAGGGAACAGGGATGGGAGTAGGTTACTGTACAAAACATTTCACCATGACAGCTCTGACCTACAGATGCTATCATGAAACCATTTGAATAAGAAAACCGGGTATTTCCCATCAAACTGCTAAGATTGCATACCTGCACCTCAGCTTTTGGGTTACTTCCTTTTTTATCTTGTCAGAAAATGTCCTTCAAATGGCCACTTCATGTGCCCCGTTGTCGTTATTCTGGGACTTTCCATGGGAATATTGTGGAAATATGTTGTAAATAAAATACTCAACCATTGTTATTATTTGCTCTTAATTCTCAAGTTTCACTGAAAAAACACACCAAGCTAAAACCAGTAAAATTGGGTAAACTGTTTTTTTTTAATTTCCAGTCACTGCTGTCTCCCTATCAGAGACGTGATGTTCAGTTACTGTGATATGGAAAATAAACTGTTAAAAAATGTACCGACCCCCACTTTTTATTCATTATTTGATTCATATACTATGGTGATTTCTAAATATTTTTGACCGTCATTAGTTTGGCATTATTTTTTATAAACGTATTCTATGAGTGAATAACTGAGTACACCCTACACAGATATCCAAGCACTGTTCTTAAAGTTTAGAGTTTCAAGGTACTTTTACTATACTCTATGTTTGCACTTTATTCTACTTTATTTATTACTTCATTTCATAGATATACTGTATATTATACTGTCAACTGCATTGGATTTATTTGACAGCTGGGGATACTTTTAGTAGTAGCTACAGGTACCTCTAAGATTTTACAGGAAAAAAATCCAATGATAAAACAGCATGAAGACATACATTTATAGTAGTAGTAGAAGTAGTAGGAGTATTAGTAATAGTAGTAGTAGTAGTAGTGAGCACCAGCATTTTAGGCTATGATTTCTTGTGGAGCTCTTTGACATGTGTGAGAAGGTATCTGCACTTTTGGGCATTTGTAAGGGATTGATGATGTATATTTTATATATATAATTGTATATTTCTATTTGTTGATGTTGGTGAATTTCCCACTCTGGCATTAGTCTGTATTCAGGATTTTCAACTTGTAATCCTATATTTTCACACTGTGGTAAATTGGCACTTTTCCTTCAGTTTATTATCAGCGTACTTTTTCCACCACTGGTATTTGGGCTTAGTAGAACTGCAGTTTATAGATGTTCTGTTCTTTGAAAGATAATTATACTTGACTATCGCCAGAAATTATGAATAACTTTACTGCACTTATGAGTATCAACCTTGAAAAGTGCGTATGAATCCAACCTTGGTAGGATGTTTTGTTTCGGTTAAGCCTGCAGCTCAGTCACCCTCACACAGGGAAAAGAAGCCAGGAGGGGAAGCTATGGTTTTTGGCAGCATGAATGACCTGTGACACTGATGTTACTCTGACCATGAGGTACAGTCAGCCTTCCTGTTTGCTGCTGCTGTGATGATTGAGACGAGATTAAAAGGGCATTATAGAGGTCAGGTGGAGTCCTTCTTCTGGTTAGATAAAACTCCGGGGAAATGTCGAAACCAAATGAAACTGAGAAATTAAGTTTTCGAGAGTCGATACCGAGAGTAGTGACCAAAGAGTTTCTGTCATTTCAGCAAATACAGGAAGGGAAGTGGACTTTGGAGTGACCCCTGTACATTGTAAATGATTTAATATGGATATTTAAGCAATAATAAACTTGAAAGAGTGAATCCTTGTTCATGGATGTGAAAGAAAGCTGCTGTCACTCTTTATTTTGGGTTTAATTCTTTTATAAAAATACAATGTTAGCAGCCATACATGTCAGACATCAACCTCCACATGACTACTGAATCATTTCCAAAGGATGAAATCCCAGAATTAATTTTAATCAAGTCCTCTTTTAAATGGTAAATGGTCCGTATTTATATTGAGTTGATAGCACTCAAAGTGCTATACAGTAGTTTATTGACCTTCACCCATTCCCACACATACATTCATACAGTGCATCTATGTGCAGCACTTTCTCTATGAGAAGGGGATAATTTGGGGTTCAGTATCTTGCCCAAGGACACTTCGGCATGCAGAATGGGGAACACTGGGATCCAACCGCCAACCTTCTGGTTAGATGGCCAATCTGTCCCCTCAGCTGCCCACTTTACTACATAGAGGTTTTATTTACAAGTAACATTTGAATTGCTTCAATATTCTTTCAGTCGCAAAGGAGTTTTCTGCCCCTAAGCATTTTATGGTGGAATTACAAAATAATCATCCTTTCTTCTTAAAACACCCAACTCAAACAATTCATTGATTAAAAGAACGTTTGCTGTACAATTGAGTACAACTCTATTCAAAGCAAGAGGATGTATTCATGAGTGTTGTTGTACATGCTTTACACGGTACATGCATCATGAACAATTCTGTAAATCAAGATGTATAAACTCACAGATTCAGAGACAAAAACGACTATCTACAAATTAATAAATGGAAATTAAATCATAGCAGCTCAGTTTAATCCTTTATGATGTTTACTCTTTTGTTGTGAAGTAGTGACTGCACTCTGCAGTTTTATGTCCTGAACAGCTTTTATTAGGCTTCTTTCAAGTTATGCTGGGTAATTGTTTTGATGTTGTTTATCTGCTCTTTGTCTTGCTGCTTTGTTTCCATTACTTCTTATCATCAAGGAGATGTTGCTTTTGGGGTAAATCTTTGCCACATTTAAAGCTGCACTGCTCAATATTTACATAATAGAATCAAAGTGACTATAAAGTGAACAGAGTACAGTGATGAACCCACAGAAAACTATTGCACAACTGTGAAGTCCAAAGTTAATCACTTGCTTGTCAGTAACTGGCAGTTAAAGGTTCAGTGTATAGAATTTAGGGACATCTAGTGGTCAGGTTGCATGTTGCAGCTGAGAACCCCTCACCTCACCCTCCCCTTCCAAACATGAATGAGAACCTGTGGCAGCCTTCAGTTGTCATAAAAAGGTGTTTAGTTTGTCCAGTTTGGGCTACTGTAAAAAACATGGCGGTCTCAGTAGAGAGGACCTGCTCCTGATGTAAATATAAAGGTAAAGGGCCCATTCAAGGGTAAAGACAACATTTCATACAATTTAGATAAAACACACTATTGAAAACATCATCAGGATTATTTTATATTCACTTCTGCCCATGAATCTCTTTCACCCAAATCTTACACACTGGATCTAAAGCATCCTGTAGCTAAAGACCACGATTGTTTTTCAATCGATCAAAAGGTTCGAGAACATATGGGTTGATCAGGTGACTAGAACATGCCTCCAAATGAATGCTAGTGTTGCTCAGTGTCCGCTGCATGTGTGAATTGGGATATGAGGCCACAATACATCACATTTGTGTGTGTGATGTTTAGCTTGTTGTGGAATTCTTCCCTCAAACAAAAGAAAACTGAAGACTGCCGCTTTAAGGTTACAAACATTATTATTTCATGACATACACTATTCACTAATATGTAATGTAACTAAAGTCACACATAAAATATAATTTAACATTTGATAAATTCACATAAAGCTGTATATGGTATTCAGACTTTTCACATGAGAAAGATACAACAGCAAATAAAATGCTATGTAAAGTGCTTTTTAAGTAATTAATCAAGTCAGTGAAAGTACAATAACACAAGTGATGAATAATGATAAATATATCATGTAAAGTAATTTAATCATAGATAACAATGAGTTTGCTGGGACACTATTCCATGTCTTTGAAAGGATGGTACTGCACTGATAAGGTTTTACATGAGGTAAATCAAAAGTATATTTTCAAATAAAAACCTCATAGAGGATCGCAAAGGGGCAGATCATTGTGAGTGTGTTCCTGATTATGGGCGTGACTGGCTTTTCTCTTTTCTGTTGTACTTACAGTATTTTCGCCACAAGGGAGCAGTGTTTCCAATAAAATCCTGTCAACCTGTCTATAGTTGCCTGCCCATCCCCAGTGTGTGTGTGTGTGTGTGTGTGTGTGTGTGTGTGTGTGTGTGTGTGTGTGTGTGGTTGTGTGTGTGTCAGTCAAAGACAACTAAAATGAAGACTGAAAATCTGTTAATTGCAGACATCTTGTCCAACTGGGGGGTTATAAAAAGCTGAGTTTAGGGTTAAGGTTCAGGGTCAGGAAAATTTGCAAATGATTTTTAATTTCCTGGCAGGCTAGATAGCAACTGGGAAGAGAAGACCCTTGTTCTCTCCTCTAAGGTTGTCACGACTGAGCTGTGACAACATGCACATGCATATAGGCATTGTGCGGATGGGCAGATAGCCAGAAGAGGTGGAGAGGTTTATAATGTAAAGAGATACTTGCACACACATGCACACAGACGTGTAAACAACAGGTTCCAGCTGCTGCTGAGCTGCCAGCACAGCAGCAGCATTAGGCAGCGAGCTAAGAAAAGCCCTCTAAGTGAAATGGGCAGATCAATATTTCCCTGCCTGCTGAGCAGTGTGTGTGTGAGTGTGTTAAAAAAGGTTATATATTTTTTATTTTTCAAGAGTTTAAACCTGTGTGTGTAGTTGCCATTGACAGCTTGTTAGCTACCTAAGCATGTGCATGCATGCCTGAGAGAGAGAGAGAGAGAGAGTGTATGATAGATTGATTTTATCAACAATCTGTGAAAAAAGAAGTGATAAATGAATATCTATAAATGTAAAATGTCCATATAAAGGATTAAATTCCTAAATTCTGTTGAAAATTTAATATCAACAGGGTTAAAAACCTTTAAAAAAATCAATACCTGAGGTTGTTCTGTTTCATGAGTTACGTTGAAAGGTAAAAGCCTAAAAGGCTTGAGTGCTGTTGGAACGGGACATGAATGGAAAGTTATTGTAAAATAATCTGTGGAAATTAGAAAAAGATTCACTGTGGTACACTACACTTTAAGCATGCAACCTTCATCCTTCATGTATATTTAATACATTTATAAATGTAGCAGGTATTAAAACTAATAGTGCATTCCACCAAAAATCCCTCAGGTTTTGTTAATTATTGCTGTTTATTGTATTGGGTGTTTTACTTGGGTTTGGCGCCCTCTATTGGTCGCAGGTGGACATTGTGTTTATTTTCCCGGGTCTTGTCAGAAGGCATT
Organism: Verasper variegatus; assembly: GCA_026259375.1. Taxonomy (NCBI): domain Eukaryota; kingdom Metazoa; phylum Chordata; class Actinopteri; order Pleuronectiformes; family Pleuronectidae; genus Verasper; species Verasper variegatus. The sequence continues at coordinate 3,417,308 of CM048050.1, forward strand.
GGAGCTGGCCGAGAGCGGTACGTATTTTTATTACACTATTGTGTACATTTCTTAGCTGAAGGTATATGTAAGTGTTTAGAATGATTCATTTGCATTGTAATATTATAAGCAGTCGAGCCGTTTCATTTTTTTATGGTTCATTTTCATTTGTGGGTTAGTTCAGAGTGTTTTAGCGAGCTAGCAAACATGTGTTATGTTTCTGTGCGTTGGCATTTGCCATTTTGTGTCCTGAAGTACGCCTGTTGAACCGTATATTTTTTTATGTTAGGCATGTACTGAAGACAAATGACCAACGCTGTTTCTTTTCTTCTCTCTCTGAACAGGTATGTTTTGTTGCATAGGACTGAATATTTTACTGTGGTATGAGTGAATGTGATACATTCAAAGACAATTGTAAATTATGGTTTGTTATTCATTTTTATGAATACTTCAGTATTTTTGCATTTATTATTTCGTATATATAGGCCTTTTTGTTTTTATTAGGCAAGATTTGTAAATGTACTCAGAAGGCATTGGAGCTGGCCGAGAGCAGCATGTACTGAAGACAAATGACCAACGCTGTTTCTTTTCTTCTGCTGAAACTCTGAACAACAATAAAAGTCCTGTGCTGAAAATCAAGTCCCGCTCTTCGACTTCATAAACTGACACACAACGCAGAGCATACGACACAAAGGATAGACCGGTTCGATAAACATCGCCATAGATTTAAAGGGAAGGAAACTGTCGCCCATTTGGCATCATTAGTTTGAGCAGAGTCTCATGGTGGCTAATGCTCAGTGAATGGGCTTTAAAAACGCTCAGAGTCGAGGAGAGTCTCCAGCCAGATGGAGAGAAACAAGGCAATGTGGCAACGGAGGAAAATAAAGAGTTGGAGTGAGTAGCAGCCGGAAATCTAAACAAAGACCCCACAGAGGGGACTAACTGCAAACTGCAGGTGGTCAGACCAAAAAAAGGAAACTATATGATGAGCATAGCAAGAAAGTACAGATGAGAGTTTTTTTAGGTCCATGACTCATCAAATCCTTTGTGTTTCATATGCAGGGAGAGTTGCTCATTTCCCAAATCTCACAGCCGGAACTGGTATCTGTGGTGCACGTGTTGCTCCTATTTACAGAGTCAGTGTGACACCCAGGACAAAACAGTGAAGAGTGCTGCTATAAGCACAGAGCAGCTGTGTTAATGGAGCGATAGAGTGATAGGATGGCAAAGTGGAGGAGAGATTCAAGGAAAGAGAGTTTTCTCCTCTCCTCCTCTCTCAAGTTAAAGTCACCTGTATCTGAATTAGAATGAGCGCTGATTCAGTTCACACTCTTTAAACTGGTCATCTCTCTTTAGGCTCCATCTCTGGTGTCACGGCCTTATTATCACAATGCTTTGTCCAGAGGGGTTCCCATAAGTCACCTGTCAATCAAAAAGTGTGTGCAGTTCACCAATCTCTCTCTCTCTCTCTGTGTGTGTGTGTTACATGTATTATTAAGTCTCCAGGAAATCATTGTAAATCAGTGTAGAAATGACCGTGTGTGTGTGAGAGAGATTGATGCATTAACTCAAACATATGCATATTTCAATGAACAGTATGTCACCTATTTGTATGAATAGTAAACCTACAAAGCACTGTGTGTTATAACCTGCTGTATTTGGTCCACAACCCACTTTATTAATATTAAAACAGAGCATTAATGATGAATAAATCCACTTAGAGGGATTTTGAAGTTTAGCAGAATACTGTTTCCTCTAAAAGCTGCAAATTAAACTTAATGGTCCACTGATGGTTTGAAAACCTAATCCACACTGTTAGAGTTGAACACAGTGAAACAAAATCATTCATGTTAATAGATCTCTGGGAAGAGATGCTTTAAATGATTCTTGTTGTTCTGGAATGAAAATGAGAAAAAATATGGTGATAATTAGCTTTTAGATTAACAGCCAATAACTGGGTCTTGTAATAGAATAGTTATTTATGTCCTTAGATGTTCTCCTGGGACACTGTGTGTACGTGCAGCCAATCAGCGCTAATTCAGGAGTGTCAGACGTCAGTTTGTGATGCAGAGGTGGCAGAGATAAACCCAGAGGATCTGAACCTGCAGATTAACTCAGAGTCCTTGCTCAGCTTCCTCCGACAGAGCTGCCGTCATCTGTGGAGGAAGCTCAGAGAGGGATTGGGGGCTGTGGTGTCAGCCTCCACAGAGAAAGCTGAAGTGGTGGCACTGTGTCATCATCTTAACTGCCTCATTCTTTTCGCATTAAAGTGAAACACATCATTATCTATATGCCAGAGTATTTTTCCACTGGCCGGTGTACTTCAGAAGATCATCTTAGGTGTGGCTGAGAACAGATCAAGCAGCAGTCATCACAGCCTGCCATTGTACATACTGTTTGAGCTAAATCAGCCTCCCACTCAGGCTGGACAGCAGGTCTTCTACTGCCCAGCTGGTTGCCTTGTTCATCCGCCCCCACTCATTCACCACCTAAACACATGTAAGCTTACGCAGCTTAAGAAAAAGGACTTCTGTAATACATGCTGCTGGACTCCCTTTTATATCAAATGTCATGACCCACAACGTCTTCCCATTGCATAATGTTCCCAGTTTAGCCAGAAAGTTCTTAGAAATGTGGCCCAGAGTCTGATATGTTCTCTAGTTGTCTGTGACCATTTGCTTCCTATCAGATTGACATTCATTTGTAATCTGTGTCACTGTGATACAAACAGTGGAAGGTCAGTAAGTCTTTGTGTGAGGGTCCGGAAATTAAAAAGCTGAAAAACAAATATAGCCATACTTTTATGGGCATTAACACAAACTCCTCAGAGGGGAATTCATAAAAATGAAGAGGAGAAAGACTTTTGTCTGAATGTGGGGAAAAGGCAGGAAAGACGTTCAAAAAACATTGAAACAACAACGAAATATGGTGCATCTTGTATTTGATTACAGAATAACTCAATTACCACCGATCCAGATCAACTTTGAAGTCTGACGAATCAATGCTGGAATAATTAAATAACATTAATCTTTATACCAGCGTATCAGATGAAGAAGAAAATGCATCCGAGCAGCCAATAAATATACAAAGTAAATAAAACCGTTCACTCATTTTATGAAAATAAATCTCCAGGACCTGATGGGTTTTAATTCAGAGTGTCTCAGGAGAATTTATCCCATTATTTTTGCTGGTATATCGAGTATCTTTTGAAAAAGGAAGCTTTCATTTTATTTGAAATAATAAAATAAATAAAAAAGATCTAATATCTAACAAGTATCATCAAATATCATGAGCGAATGTAAATAAAAATCCTTGGGACAGCTGTGGCTAGGCAGGTAGAGAGGGTCCACTAACCAGGAGGTTGCTGGTTTGATCCCCAGCTCCTCCAGTCTGCATTCAGAAGTGTCCTAGGGCAAGATGCTGAACCCCAAACTGCCCCTGATAGCTGTTTTGACAGTGTATGAATGGTGTGTGATAGAAACTGTGCTGTGTGTAGAAGTGTTGTCTGAATGGATGAATGTGACTTGTTAATTCAAAGCATTCTGAGTGGTCAAAAGAACTGGAGAAGAACTATTTAATTCAGTCAATTGCCAAAATTCCTACAGCAAGATTAAACCATGTAATGGGAAAACTGATACACACTGACCCAACTAGTTCCATAAAAAACAGCCTTCATCTGTTAACTCTAGGAAATTATTCAATCTTATTTCTTTACGCAAAAAAGCTCCGGCACTGTGGACTTCAGATTCTGGAAAACCATTGGATCAAATCAAATGGCTCTTTATCCTCAGTGTTCTGCAGAAATATGGGTTTGGTTAGAAAAGAAAAATCTCGTGCAGTGGATCAAGATGATCTCCTCAAAGCCTCAAAAAGGATCATTGACCTCATTTCAAAACCTTTCATCATACATCAAGGTAGAAAACAAGAATGTCCAGCTTCAGGGAGTTTATCTAATCTAATTAATGAACCATCAGCAGAGAAAATAGGATCTGAACTGAATATTAAAAGGCATAAAAATTGGATATTTAACTGTAAGGTGATGACGTCAACGACCAGATTATTACTCAACATGGCTCACAAAGAGGAACATATATATACTCTTGCTTTTAAACAAACGCTGCAGAATCAAATGTGGGCAAATCCAAAATTAGATGTTTTTTAACAATAAGAAATAAGATGCATAGGAAAATATATCACAACATATAGGTATCAAACACAAGATATACATGTCTTACAAATATTTAATGAAATAAAGGATATTTCCTGACATATGGTAAAAACAACAACATGACAAGGACATTGAGAAAATAGTAAGGTAGTCCTTCTATTGTACAAAACACAATTTAAGGCAATTTTAAATAGGAAACTGATTTTATTACTCTGGGTAACAGCTGTATGAAATGGGAATAGGGGACGGCAGTAAATGAATAAGATTGTGCTGCTGCTGCTGGAGGAACTCTGCTCCATCTGCTGCATTAAAATAAAAGATTTTTGGTTTAGCATAACTAAGCAAGCAACAATCAACACTAATATAGTCATTCCACAGCACAGTGTGTGCTGGGAGATTTACATCACTGCGGCACAGTTCCTCCGAATGCTGAAAATGTCTTTCCCTGGTTGTGTGCGATCATTAGTACGTGATCATGAACAAGTGGACTCTTTCAATTACAAAAGAAAGAATGAGTCTGTGATGCAATACAAATGATCACATTAGAAAAGATAGTCGCAAAATAATGAGCTATATGCAAAAACAGGCTCTAGTGATTACATTTAATTTATTTGTCTGTTTCATGTGAATACTGTTATTGTTTTTGGTGTATTACTATATTGTTTTCTCTTCTAACATGAAGTACTACTACTTGGTTGTTTATCTCTCTGTCAATATTGTTTTATATTATTAACATTGAATGTACATAAAAGCATTGGTATAGGGACTGATATATTTTGACAGGTGCATTGCGTAACTTCTGTTCTTTTTGTTCTTTGTATATAGCTAATTAAAAACTAATAAGAAAATCTGGTTGGAGTCTTTTATTTTAAAGGACTGAAACTGCAGAATACAGTGTATATCAAAATAAATCAACTAAATGTCCCCTTGAGAGTGTTTGTGTTCATTATTCAATAAATAAACCAAGAGATTAAGTCACTCGATCGTAAAGTAGGTGTTATTGAAAGAGTGGTGATTTGGGACACAGTCTTTGTTTTCTGTAGCCTACAAACTGATTAAACAGACTCAGAGGCCAACAGAACTGTTCAGACCACAAGGCTGCAGAGGCCACTGTTACTCAGCAAGTATTAATAGAAGTCACATTGTTATATTTAGACATTTACCTTCTGTTAGTAAGAGCAGCAAGGTCATAGTTGAAGTCATGCAAGTAAAAACTGTAAACAAACCCATGTAATGTGAAGCTAATGGAAGCCAGGCTAGCTTGTAGGCTACTACCTACCCTCCCTTCCATTAGCTTCACCATTGCAATGCAATGTTTCTCTGGTTTAATTTCTATGGGGATTCTCAACTAAAAACATAAAACATATCCAACTATCTTCTAATGACAAATATTGATAAATGTAATATTTAGATTACTTGATTTTACAAGCATTGTAAAGAAATTTAGTTTGAGTTCTGTCTGTCATGAAATATAATAATAATAATAATAATAATAATAATAACTTGATTTTATACAGTGTCTTTCAAGAGGACCAAGGACGCTTTACATGTGTCAGTAGGGACAAAAATAAATATGTTTTGGTGAATGTCCATGATCCTACTCCACATCCTGTACTTTAACAGGTTTACCTTGTAACTGCTTGATGCAGACATGTCTTTGGGACTATGTAAGGAGGGACAGAGAAAGCTTCGCTCTGGTGAAAAACACCTGCTCCATTATGATAATGCTGAAATCATCACAAATGAGTGTCACCATCTGAGAGCGGTGCGTGGAGTCATTTAGGATTAACAATCAGCAATCAGTACAGATTAGAGCTCAGAAGGAAAAAAAACCCTGCTCCTGTAATTAGGACGGTTAGTGTGAAGCACGGCTGACTGTGTGTGTAACTTTCAATAAATAACGGGGAGAAAATGTGTCAAGCTCTTCTCCACATTCACTTCTCACGGTTCAGTGTCGCACTCAAACACATTTTGTCGAATTCCACCTCCACTTTCTCTTCCCCTGGAGCCTTTAAGTTGCAGTGCGGTAGCAGCTAATCTCTCAGGCTGACAGTCTGGCTCATGGCTAATGACTAAGTGTCAGTGTAACAGATGAGGCTGCTGTCTACACTGACCTGTTTACATACACTAAAGGCTACAGGCGTGAATGTTGCCCATGATAAATCATTCATCTACAATGGCTGGAAAATGAACTGGTGGTAAATGAACACCAGCCACCAGCCACAAAAGTGCCACAGGTCAATACATCAACCCCATAATCGATCAAGGAAATGCTACCAAATCTACATCTACACCATATGAAGCACTAGAAAAGTTGGTTTTCTTCATACATGGCCTATAAAAAAACTATAGTTCATCTTTCATATCCCAGTGAAAGGAGCTCTATGTAATAAATGTTTGATTTTCTCATGCCAATCATTCCATGTGCAACTGAAATTGAAGAGACTCAGTTTGGTTCAAACAGAAAAACAACCCTTTGTTTTCATATTTGGATTTGAATATTTATCTGATGAGATGAACTCTCTGAGCAGACACAGTGACGTGTTTCAACTCAGACAGGATGTCATGTGTCAGAGTGAAGATGGATAGAAGCTCTCAGTGCTGTGCTATAGAAAGTAGAATGTGCAGCGAGGTGGAGGGTGATGTATGGGACTGCAGTTTCAGAAACAGTGATGTGAAATGACTTTTTCTGGGATAAAAAAACAAAAAGGGGAATCAGAATAATGTGTGGAAGAATTCCACTGCTTTTCTAACATCTTTTGAAAGAAAGGTAAAATAAGTAGGCAGCACCATGGCCAAAAGCTTTAGAAAAAGGTTCACCCGAGCTCTCTGGCAGCTGTGGTGATATAACTGCCGGAGGCAAAGGAAGAAGTATTGTAACATTATTATAGTACAACACAGTGCAATGGGAGGAGGTCGGGGAGATGACTGGACAAACAAAACGTTGGACTGAAACACAGAAAACAGCTGCTCGATTACAGTTTCCTGCTGCGGTCTTTAGGTGTTTGTAAACCATGATCATGTGTTATTGCCATGGTGAGGGAGGTCAACTAACCTTAACAAATGAATAATTCTAATTTCAACTCGAAACATGATCTGTCTCTAAACCATAGTAGTAGTAGTAGTAGTAGTAGTAGTTTATAAAGATAGATGACCCATCTGCACTTCCTCCAACTATCCTAAAGTGAAGCCAAGATATCCCAGATAGGAAAAGCTGCCAAGACGCCATTTGGTGCCAGAGTTTGAGCAGTAGTGATCGAGGGATGGAGATGCAGTTACGAGGTCTCCTCCCATACATGTGCTATCAATACATATCGCGAGTTAACCTTCAATCATGAAGTTTCACCCCATTTTTATCAATTACAACCAAGCTTATCAGACTCATGAACCCTTGAACATACATCAGAGTGATGAGAACTACCAAAAATGACGGAATCAATATTTGAGCAAAATCTTTTGATGTGTATTTTGGCTTTTTAGTTTGGTCCACGTCCCATCCTAAGGTAGAGGAGGGTTTATGATCTATGCTGCAGCCAGCTACCAGAGGCAGGATTAAATGCTTTGGCTTCAGTTTTGTGGCGCTGTCATGTTGTCCATCTTCATATACAGACTACAGTCTATGGTCTAAACATAAGCAGTTTTTCTGCCTACACCAGGTTTGTAATAGTTGCTGTTTTGTTTGTGTTCAACAGGTTTGCTTCTCTTTATCCACATTATTATTATCTGGTAAAAATAACTAACTGGACTAATAATCCGTCTCCTCTGTTGTACAGTCATACAGAACGACATGCACTCCAGTCAAGACTTGATTCTTTTATATTTGTACTATAAGAACAAAACAATTGTGTGTAGGAATGTTGGCCTTGGTGGCAGTAAATGCTATATACTATTCTAGAGGTTTGTTTTTAGAGGGAGTTGCTACAATCGTACACATTGGAAAATTTAATTATTCAATTTGTTGGGATCAACTACCTACATTGTATGTTGAGAGATATCAAATACACACACACACACACACACACACACACACACACACTTTGTGTCTCAAAAAAACATCCACTGTGTCCTTGAGTAAAACACACTGAATCTGTAACAATTTGACAAAAAGTGAACATTTTGTCCAGTCCGACTTCTAGCCCATTAACAGTCATTGACTAAGCCGAAGTACCAACGTGTAATTAACATTGAGTGCACGCATAGTGCACAAAGTATACATTGACGGCGTGTTTCTAAAGGGGATGCATCCTCTGTTATGCTAATGCTGCTAGATATTGCCAGTAATTCAAGGTTAGTCAAACAGCAGTTTGTTTGGTTGCCGGGCACGCTCTAGAGACTTTCCTGTCCTGGCTCCACGACACGCTGGCAGAGCTACAGCCATCAATGTTAGTGCACAGACAGCGCGAGGTAGAGCATTTGTTTCCGTCCAGGCCTGTGTTGTACACAAAGAAAAAGCCAGGCACACAGCCAGCAGAGAATGTAGTCACAGAGAAAAGTACAGGGGGTATAGCGATGTGATATGTGTGGGATACAAATGAGATTTGGAAAGATTTGAGATTTTGCCACTTTTATATCAACATGCCAAGTCTCCTGTAGGTTTACACTTTAAAGGCTCCTGATGTATATTCTGTCTCTGTCGGTCACACGAGTGGACATCCTCACAGCTGCTGACCCACTCCTCCTGGACCGATCTTCACTGATTGCTTAGTGTTTCTGTTTTCCAAGCATCTCCTCAAACTGCACTGTCTCCTCAAACTGCACTGTCTCCTCAAACTGCACTGTTTTCTCAAACAAATCAGCACAGATTGCTTCAGCGCTCTCAGAGAGCGAGATATTAAAACCAAGTGAAATATAAAAGAGTGAGATGGAGTGGGAGGGGGGTGGTGAGCAAAAAAGGGAGGACGAAAAGGAGTAAAAAAGAGACAAGGGAGAAACTGGAAAGACAGTGAGAGAAAATCGTTATTAGATTTTTATCCAGTCGGTCTGACTGGATGGAGGCACAGAAACACAGTTATTCTTTGGAGATTTGATTTTAGAGACAGAGAATAAATTCAGTACAGTGCCAGGTTCTACAGAAGAGGCAATTTTTGCCTTTGTGGAGTTTCTCAAACTCTTTTTTCATTGGGGGAGCTGCTGAGTTTCTCAGAAACTTCTTCTGTAAAGTGACTTGAGATGATGTATGTTGTGATTTGGCACAACACAAATAGAACTGAATTGAATAAAGCTTTCTCACAGTCTAATAATGTCCAGCTTTCAACCAAATGGTCCAATGTGTTCTGAAACCCACAGGTGTATTTTGTTGAGGGATAGTGGTATAATCTGCACAGATGAAAGAGATCGAGAGATTGCCCCAGATTGGACATAAATCAATTCCACAGTCACACAACAACCTTCTTGTTTGCAAATGCATCAACTCTACGAAGAGGCCTACACCTGACGTCCACACTTCTCTGGAGGCGTAGAGCTGCTGCACTGTTCTAGATTCAAACCTCTAGGACAATATTTTAATCTGGAGTGGCAAAACCATAAACTACCGAAACATGGGTGAACCTGAACCCAATTATGAAACACTGTTCAGTTTTGGTTTTCCTTCTCTCCTTCTGTCCGTACGCTCTCACTTAGTGGTGCTTTCCTGAAACCCTTTGCTGCACAGATTTAACATCTCAAGGTGAAGGTGGGTTGGTGGATCAAAACGTTTAGTGATGTATTAGGTTTTAAATCTTTAATAAAAAAATCTAAACTGCAATGTGGCTTAATACACAACCTCACTCAATAGTGAAGCTTTCTACCAGAAACATTACTTGATTTTGAAAATAGCTTTGCAACCTGACAACTGTTGGTAAATTACATCTCCACTCGTAGCACATACATCCCGACACCGGTGTCATTATTCGTGCAGAACTACACATGGCTTCCTCTCTCTCACTGCTTTATTGTTTTGGCAGAACAATGTTAAAATGGTTCCAGCCTACACAGATTGCAGATGCGGACATCATAGGCTGTAGCTGGTGCCCTTTTTGTAATACATATGAGAATTGGCTTTGGCAACAAAAAGCATCACAATAAAAAGCTGTGTCATTAACATACCTGGCACCAGCTAAAGTCAAATGGTTGCCACAGGCATGTAAAAACATGCTCAAACTCCAACTACCTTGATATAGAAAGTGTTTCACACCATATACAAGTCCTGTCACCTCCTCCCCCACATTTTATTCAGCTTCATCATGAAAAACTCAAATAAAAACTTTTACAATCTTTAATGAAATCTCTTTGACGATGCTATGCAATCCAATGAAACAGATACTTGTAATGTTCAGTTTTTTTCCTGACACAGTAGAGAGAAACACATAGAGAGAAACTGATTGAAGTCTGTGGTTATTACAGTTGTAGTTATCAGACCACATCCGTATAATTCTGTCTAACAGCTGTCCAATACAACACCAAGGCAAAACAATCCTACAGTCTGTTCAGCTCTTATAAAATTCAAACGCACAGGGACTTTGTTTTTTTAGCCCTGCATGAAGTTGTACTCAGATGTCGACACCATAACTATGTCAGAATATTTTTTTTACCTTAAATCCACAATGATTTGAGTGCAATGGTTGAAAATGCTCTGCATGCCCTTTTAAGTGGACATGCATCAAAATTAAGGGGTTCCTCCAGGCCCATGTCCAATGCCTCCACCATGTTTGGTGAGAATCTGTTTAGTACTTTTTGTATATTACTGATTAGAAAAAAATAAATAATAATCCAACCGACATGGGTGACAGTGTCAAGAATAACAGGACTTGGACATTACATTCACTGAGGAAGAGTTTACTGTTTACCCTCCAAAGATGCTGTATGTGAGAAAGCAGATGTCTGAGTGAGAGGAGCAGGAGATGCTCTGCAGGATTCATCGTGTTTGAGTGGTGGCATGGATGATATTTCTAACATGTGACAGATGCTAGAGTATTATTAGTAGTATTTCCAGATGAAAACGTACACATAGAAGTTGCTGAACCCAATTCTAGTATCACTGTTAGCCATTTTTAAAAGTAGCACAAGCAATCAGTTTCTGTAGAGCTTTATATCTAATTAAAATGTTACTGCTGATGCGTTTTTTAAAGAAGATTAATGGCTGAAACACAAATGTAAAGTTTAACAGCCTTGATAGCTGGTACAGGGACACTGCTCCACTCTTCTTTTGAACTGACAGTTTTGCTACAGACTATTTTTGAATGATTTCAACTAACAAATTCAAATGTGTAGTGGAAAACAGGGCAAGTGTATTTATGTATTTCTCCATTATTGTTATAATTTGACCGGTTACCATCGAGCAGACATGTCAGAGCCTATAAGTGTAAAACCAACCGCCTCAAGCTCTCATTCAGCACAATGTCTATCACACTACTCAATAAGGACACGTGTTGATTCGGTCATGTATTTTAATAACCGTTGCACTTTGCACTTTGGTTTGTAAGGTGTGATGCCGGTTTCTGACTTTCATCTTGTTTATCTTGTTATATCGGTTTAGTATTTTATCAAGTGTTGTTAGGGCAGGTGCAATATTCAACTCACTTTTATTCTGCATTATTATTATGGGTCTTGCTTCATATGTCCTTGTGTACTCTTTTTTGTCGTTGTTGTCTGTTGTACAATGTACTCCTTGCAGTTGGTGTAGCACTTTGGCCTAAGACAAATTTCTCTATGGGACAATAAATTATGTTTGATTTGATTTGTTTTATTATTTCACAGGCCCTTTGTATCTTCTAGAATTTGTCCGAATCATGGTTTTTCCTGAGTCAAACCATGATTCTGTCAGTCATCAGGAGCTAAGAATTTATTCATAAGTATTTTAAAATGTCGGTCTGTTATTTCCTTCCATGTTCAGGACAATATCAGGAGTCAGGAGACTGACCAATTTAACAGTATTACTTGCCTGATTTTTCTTTCCTAATGATGCCATCAAATGTCAAGCTGCACCTCTGAATGACTTTTCATCCCGGTGCAGAATACATCAAGTCACCCACCAATCTGCAGATGTGCTGGACAGAAACTTATTTCTATGCTAATGGTGTTGACAAATGTGATGTGATCGGGTTGCCATTTTTGTACGGATTTGAATTGCCCCCTTGAATTGAATTGTACTGTGAATTATCATAATTGCATTTTCAGCTGAGATTTATATGCATACCGGTGTGCTCCAGTTAGCTGGTCATGGCATTTCTGTAGCAGGTCTGACTCCAAACACGGCAGGAAGTTTCTTTACCAGTAAACATCAGTCTTTAACCCTGCACTCTATCCCCCGCTCTTATTCTCCTTTTTATTTCTTCATCTATTTGTTCTCTCGCTCTCTCTCTCTCTCTCTCTCTCTCTCTCTCTCTCTCTCTCTCTCTCTCTCTCTCTCTCTATGTGTCTTACTTATTTCCATTCATTCATTCTTTGCCTTTTCTTCAGTTTGTCCCTGCCAGCGATACATTCACTCGCTCCTTTGTCCATTCCATCATCTGTCTCAGATGTATTTTTGGGGATGACAGGGAAGTACCCTCAGGGTTCGGCTATACAGAAGTCCTGCCTCCTTCACTGCACACATGTACAGCCACAAAGGCACATACATAAACATGTGAACACATGTATTCTATTCTCTGTCATTGTGTTTTTTTCATGCCCAGCACTTGGCATTGACACATTCTCTCTTCATCTCATTTTCAACATGCTATAGTGTATCACCCAATGTCTCTGTGTTGCTTATCAGTTAAATGTTCTACATGAAAAATGATCAATTGACAATTAGAACATTACATTCTATCTTAAATTTCTGTAATTGTATTTAAAGTTTGTCAGATCGATGTACAATTATGATTGGGTTTTTATCACATTTCATCACAAAAATGAAAATTTGTAGACAAAATCCTAATTTGACATGACATTGATATGATACAACTTTAGAAAACGAAAGTGTTACACTGACCAACAACCCTGCCTAAAATGTAAAATGATATTGGTACTGCTTTGTATATATATGTTTGCCTCTTTACATGTGTGAATTTTCCAAACAAAAAAAAGAGGAAAAATTGATGCAAAATAATCTCTGTAATTTTCTGCATAAGGGTGTAATAATTATTGTTCTATTTTTCATTTACAAAATAGCTTAAAATTATTCACAGTTTCAATTACATCAATACTGGGATGAAATTACTCTAAAACCCCCAATTGAAAAAAGGGTAAAGAATGTAATATCAATAATACACAACATGATTCTTTCAATAAACATATTTACTATGCCATTTAACATGGAACCAAGTATTTAACCTACAATATGAAATCACAGAGCTGCCAAGCAACAACAAGCTTAAAGCCACAGTAGATACAACCTCTCTCTGCTTGAGCTCTATAAACTATATGTGTGTCCTGAGGTTTTTCTCCAGTCAAAGGAGACATGCACTGACATCTGCATCTCTATTTGGAAAAACCTATACTGCTTTATCAAAGACATCATCACTACCATTTGATATCAGACACCAAATAGCCATCACATTGAAGAGGTTAGAGTGATATATGTTTTCAATAATTTAGTATGGCCCTTGAAGCATGTTATGAAAATTAAAATGTTCCCCACCTCTGCAGGAGCACCACTCCGTCAGCAGCAGGCGAGGCCTCAATCATGTACGTCATTGAGTGTCACCACAATGCGTGTTCCTCTGTGCCCTCAATCACACCGACTCCTGACATTTGACATAATGTCACATAATAGTCAAGCCTTTGGGGATCGCATCAACAGCATCTGTAGATCCAGCCTTGCCCTGGTGACAGGCTGCAGACTCAACTGTGCGTTAAAGGTTATTTTGCTGGAAAACACATCATCCAGATTGACTTTACTTAGACCAGCTTGTTTACTTGAGATGCCCTTACTGGCTGCAAAGCAGAGAGCTGGACCAGGGCTTGTGTATGTCTTGAGAAGGTGAAAGAACAATGAACTGGATTACCTGTTGTTTTTAACTGCATCTACTCTTATCACACTTTGACAAAGTGCTCAGGTAATGCAGAGCAGATTGGAGTTCACGCTGTACAAACATTTCCCAGCGCTGCTCTGGAGGCAGGTATAGAAAAACACTGGCTGCTATAAACCCCTCACCTTTTCAGCACAGAGACACAGGTTAGCGAAATAACAAACATAAACTGCAAATGGAGTCAATATTTACAGCAAGTCAAAACTGCATTAATCAATATTTCCTATGTTAAGGTCTGATGATAGTGTGTTGAGAGCATACAGACTGTAAAGCCCTTTGAGGCAATTTTCGAATTTGGACATATTGAAGCATTTCAAAGCTACAGAGCATTCTGGCAAGGGGCCATTCTATGGGAGAGAAAACAGCAATATGCACAATTCAGATGATAAAACACTGAAAACATTACTAGGATTATTTTGTATTCAATCTCTGCCAATACATCGCTTTCACCTTAATCTTACACATCGAACCTTTAAATACAGCTAACACTTTTATCCTTTGCTTTTCATTCTCATGTCTAATTTTACATTCTGCGTCCTGCCCTTTGAGACTCAATTCAGTCCCCAGAGCAGTCCAGCCATTGGAAAAAACCCTCATACATCACCTGACAAAGCTTTTGTTACGGTAAATTGTCATTTAATTTAGACAAGCATTCCTTAGCAGTGGGAATTAATGACATGCTGTGGTAATTTGTTGGAAAGCTGTTGTTCAGCGGTTGACGCTTTATGTTGCAGAGCAGTCGGAGCATAGTGTATCTGCAGCAGGATTCGTCGTGTGACAGCCATGCACCCTTTGTCGAGCCAGGCACTCACACTACTTATGAATAAAATGTCAATAATAATGTGGAAACAGGAGAGTGGGAAGGCAGTATGACATGAGAGCAAAATGTGACAGCAGGATTTAAAGGAGCAGTACATGTGATGTTTATTGCACCAGTGAAATGGCAGGAATTTATGGCTCAGAGTTGTTGATCGATACCAATCACTTCACACTCTCAACCTGCTCCATCCAGACCTTTTTTTTTTGAAGTAACCCATTTTATTACTATTCCGGTCATAACTCTAGATAATCCAGGATTAGCATTTCCCTTTCTTAGATCAATCTGTTTTAAATGTTCTGTGTATATGCATACAAAAAGCCTCATTCCTCTGTGCAAGTTACTAATAATATCCAAAGCAATGCCAGTAAGAATTGTCTAATTCAAACTGACATTTTCCTTGACACTTGATTTCCAAATTGCTGATTGTGTATGAACAGATGGAAGAACATGCAATTAAGGCTGATAAAGCATAACCATTTATTATTGGAATCCAGCCTTTAAACCATTCGCTATCATCACATCAGTGTCTTAAAAGTGATTTATCATTGAATAAACCCATTACTTGGTTTTCACCCAAATCACTGAGCATGAGATTGATTAAGTCTCCGAAAGCCTTTTTGTTTGAGGAAATGTAATACTCAATAACTATCAGAGTGCTAAAAAGTTTTGCTGCTTTCTCTCTCACCCCCCCCCCCCCCACACACACACACACACACACACACACACACACATTAGCATTCCGGCTGCCACCTAATCCAAACAATCAAATGTGCTTTCAACCTGTGCATTTATGAGCTTGTTTCCCTGCATTATTTCTGTGAGAACCAACTCTATTAGCGTGCATCAGACAGATCTCTTGATCCGTGTTGCGTCCATAATTAACCATCATTGATTATCTTCTCGACTCAAGTGGAGAACACCGGTAAGCCAGGAAGTTCCTCTGCTTATCTGTTTCAAAGACCCTTAAATGGGTCTGCGAGACCAGTGACCTCTGTTTGATCCAATTCTCTTCAGATGAACTCCATCTGAGAAGTCAGCTGTGGTTAGATGTGACCTTGATCTGTCAGGATGATAATGACACAGGAGAGAGGAGAGGCTATATCATCAGCAACACTGATGGGTTTGTCTTTCAAGACAGCCATTGTGTCAGATTAGACCATCATAGGGCCATAAATTCTTGCTATATGGTTTGGCCAACAGACACACAGCAGAGGACAAATGGTTGGAGGCCATCTTTTGTGACAATATATGCTGTGTCTCACTAGGGGACTTCTATGCAGATTAATATATAGTCAGCTAATCGGAACAAGTCAAACACACTGATCCACCTGGTATACTTTCTCTGCGCCGGTGTCATTGCCGGTGTAAAATCCTGTGATATGTATATTTTACATTTCGTATTCATACTTTTCGTTGAATGACCATGTTTAAATGTAGAAATAAACCTGCAGTGTTTACTGTGATGTGCTGCTCTGCTCCTATTACATATCTTACTCAACTCACAGATTTGTGTCATGCTGGTCAAAAAAACAACAACAACTACAACATAATATCAGGGATGATCGCTAAAATAGACTGTTTTAAAAATGGTCTGCGAAAGTGGCAATTATAAACGTGTCTGTCTTTATCCTCACGATAACAATTTGATAAATATAAGTAGAATAGTCAGAGAGAGAGAAGGCTAAAATGTGCTGCCTTCTATCATCTCCCTGCCATTTTTCTTCCTGTCAACTCCACAACCAATGCATGATGGTATATATTGGTCAGTTAGTGACCATCGGTTGTTCACTGCTTTTCATGATGCACTGTGGGATTCAATAAGTGCACTATAAATCCACTAAACATTCAGACAGCATTGAAAAATGGGCAAATTTACAATATAGTGGACTATGTCTTAGTGAGAGATTTCAGTTTAGAGGATCCAAAAGGAAGTGAGTGACATCACTGCTCCACCTCACAGCAGCAACAAAACCATTTCTCTTGCACTTCGGCATCGTTACAGTTGTGCACAGAGGAGCACCCTCTGCTACTGTGTGTCAATGCCTCGAAACATGTGCAAGTTGTCAAGTGAGACAAGAGATAGCAAAACAATTCAGACACGCTCGTCTTTTTGTCAAGCAGTCGGGTGCCGTCCCAATGGTTTTCCACTGTGACACAACACACAGGATATAATGAATCAACTTTTGTGCCCAATTCCCATTTTCATCCTCAATGCCCTTCATCCACTGCATCTGGGTTTTATTGGGCTTAAATTAGGCTGATCCTGGGATTATACATTTTCTCAAATTCCTGTGGAAACAATCCCAGTTTGACCTTTTAGACCCTATGCACTGCTTTTGGTGTCCTTATATAAGATGTTGATCCTGGTGAACTCTGTAATTCAATTGAATTTTAATTGAATAGTGCCAAATCACAACATACATTATCTCAAGGCACTTTAAATAATGAGGTAGAGATGTTACAAAATTGTACAGAAACCCAACAGTTAACACAACGAGCAAGCGATAGCAACTGTGCAGAGAAAAAAAACCCTCCCTTTAATTTCTTGTTCTCACCAAAAGACTCCTCAAAACCCATCGCAGTAAACTATTATAAGATGCTAATAACTGTAAAGACATTTCATTTCACACATTTTCACTTCAAAACTGAAGAGGCCTCTTGGATAAGAAGTGAAACATCTTCAGGAAACACAAGCAAGTCCAGGTGCCTGATGTAGACATGTACAACTCCTGAAGATACCTTGACCTATGACTCTTCACAGATGCGACAAATCGTCACATTTAGGAGACTGAAGCCCGGAATCTGTTTCCATTTTTTTCTTTCCAAAACAAATTTTTGGACATAAATGGTCGGTTAAGATATTGAAATTTAGTTTTTCTATCAATTGATTGATTTAGTGAATGGATTTATATACAGACTATTCAACTGGCAAGCATTTAACATTTCTTGCCAGTTCATTTTCTTAAATGTAAGTCCCTCTCAAACTGTGACCTGAATGAAGTCACAAGCTCTCTCCATCTCTGTGTTTGTGTTACTATGCCTCTTGATCAGCTGGGTTTATTCTTGGTGGACACTGATGCGCACGACATAACAAGACCTCTCTCTCTCTCTCTCTCTCTCTCTCTCTCTCTCTCTCTCTCTCTCTCTCTCTCTCACTCCCCAGGTTCTCTCCCCGTATCCACTCTCTCCTCCTCCGCTCTGCACCTGCTCCTCCCCTCCTCCCTTATTATCCTCGGAGTCAGAGCAGCGCTCCGTCCTCCTCGCCAAGTGATGCTCCTCGGCGGGGCGGCGCACATCGGCGGGTTGTCACCGCTGCACGGAGGGCAGCTCCGGCTTGTTTCGTCTCCTCGGGAAACACTCAGGAGCTAAATGACGAGCGAACATGGGGATTTAAGTGAGGTTGTTTGAGAGTGCGCTGGAGGACGAGTGAGCTCAAGTCCCATCCCAGAGAAGAGAGGGAGGAGGAGGAGGAGGAGGACTAGGGGGGAAACGGTCCCGTTGGGACGGGGACGCAGCGGAAGGTTCTGTGCTCCACAGAGTTTGTAATGGACTCCGGGCGCTGCTCTGTGTTGTTTGGTTGTGCAGAATTACATCGGCGGGTTTTAAGGACGCGGTTGTTGGAGTTGGTCGCTCGTTCGGATCTGTTTGTGATGGAGTGAGTGAGAGAGGGCGCACGGGAACTTCAGCCTCGCCATGAAATCAGTGCTCTTCAGCCGCTTCTTCATCCTTCTTCCCTGGGTCCTCATTGTCATCATCATGATCGATATCGACAGTAAAAGGACGATCCGGGCTCCAGCGGCCGCTCGGACCGGCAGGGCGCAGCGGGCGGCCCGGACCGGCGCGCCGGGGGTCGGTGTCACCCACAATCAGACCGCGCTGCCGGTCATCTACGCCATCACTCCGACTTACACCCGTCCGGTGCAGAAAGCGGAGCTGACCCGGCTGGCACACGCCTTCCGCCAGGTGCCCGGGTTCCACTGGGTCGTGGTGGAGGACTCCACGGCGCGCACGGAGCTGGTGGCGCGCTTCCTGGCCCGGTGCGGCGTGCCGTTCACGCACCTGCATGTGTTCACTCCCCGCAGGTTCAAGCGCGCCGGGATGCCACGCGCCACCGAACAGAGGAATGTGGCTCTCGCGTGGCTCCGGCAGCACCGGGGCCGGCGGGACTCCGGGGTGGTGTTCTTCGCGGATGACGACAACACGTACAGCCTGGAGCTGTTCGAGGAGGTAAGCGGACATGAGTTGTGTTACCTGTGTTATTACTGTAAAGAGAGCATCATGGCAAGGTGTCATTCAGCCTGAACTGCGGCCCACAGCACGTATCACTGTAATCTTACACTTTTAACATCTATAAGCCTGTTTGTTATAAATTAGATGATATTGTTTTAGGCTATTTCTATAAACCATGAGATGGAAGCAAGCTGCCGTGGGATTTATACTGAGGCCAGGGACATTTGTAGGCTACTTAATCTTGACTTTCGTTTTGTGAAAAATAATCCGGATCATCTTTATTCAAGTTCAAGTAATAACGTTACATGAAAAGTACATTTATTAATTCTGCGTTTAGCCTATATTTTACTACTTGTGTGAATTAACTAAAATATCAACTAAAATTAAAATAAATTTAACAACTACATGTGACCTCTAAAGTAATTACCCCCACACCACCAGTTCAACACTGGGGTTCTGCTCCTCCAGGTTTATTATTATTTGATCTCAACGTTCAATCCAACAGCATGATCATAGGTTGTATATGTCAATCAATCAATTCAATTTAATTTGTATACCCCACATCCACATATTTGTCTCGAATAAGGTGCAACCTCGTCTGCCCTTTAGAGTGAGGAAAACCCTTTCATCAGGGGGAAGAAACCTCAGAAGAAAGAGACCCTTCTCCCAGGAAGGACAGAAGTGCAATAGATATTATTTGTAACAGAGCACATCAACAAAATACCAATATTTATAACATTCATGAGGAAAGGCAGTGTGTAAATTAAATGGTGTATAGATGTTTAAAGTATTTACACAGAAGAATGTATGTGACAGAGATGTGTGTGAAATGTTAAACTGAAAAGCAACGATCAACATAGTGAGAAAAATTAAACAGTGTCTGAAATTATGTCTCGTGCACAAACGTAGATAATTAATACTGTAATAAGTCATGTAAAAATGTATGAACCCCAGGAACGTCCCCACAAACCTGCATAAGTGAGGGTTGGTCCCTCAGGTTTAGATGCAGAGAAACAACAGTGTTTATGGTGTTTTATTGTTTTGTCACCTTTAATCACAGCATCAGCACTATGAGGTTAACTGGCTCTGTTTTCACTCTGCTCCCACCGTTATACTGCACAGGAACTGTTAGGCATCCCCCACATGGGATCTTTTCAAAGGAACTCAAACATTGAAATTCACCAGCTTCTTACTTGTCTGCTGATGGGATCCCACTGGAGCCCTGCTCAACACCCCAGGAGGCTCCAGACCTTGTTTTGAGAGCAGCTTGTTTCACCAGAAAGGCCGATATCAAACCAGCCTTTTCCAGTAAAGTGCGTCTGGTAAAAACCACAAGGACACTTTGTGTGTAGGGAGAATGCTTGCTGGGGAGATGGGGGCGGGGGGGACAAAATAGGAAGATGAAGAGGAAGGAGCACTGACTGACACATGAAGAAGGGATAGGGATGGATGGCGGCCGTGTCAGCGCTGGTGCATCTTACCAGCATCGCTGTCCAATTTTCAGCCGATCCACTCGCCAGCACAGAATTAATAAGCAGGATTGTGTGTGTGTGTGTGTACTTGTGTGTGTGTGTACTCGTGTGAGATTGATTGTCAGTGGTGGATAGCAGTGCCGGCTTTACAGATTCATTTTTGTTATATTCTTTTATTATTTCACTTTTTACTGGTTTAAATTCTCACACTGATCTCTATATAAATTCATCTGAACTTGCATGCACACTGATACTAGACGCTGGATGTCTTCTGACATGTAAATACTGACAAAAACACATCATGTGTCATATCGATCTGTCCTCTGAATCTGAGTTAACAGGCTGGATGATGGAAAACTGATACCTGCGTACGTCTGAGCGTTTGTTTACGTCAATTCATTGCTATATCTTTTCATGTCAGTGTTAGCGATCGTTTGTCATGTATACTGAAGCTGCACTGCCATCCCTGCATGTACTCTAGACATCCAGCTAATGAAGAGTGTCACGTCTGTAGCAGCGGCAGAGCAACACAACAATCCTCTCACTCTTACAAATGCTAGTGAGAGAATGCTCCCCTGATTGCAAATGGCTGCCTCTGATTACTGCCATTCAGATATAGCTAGGCCAATATCAGGATGCAAAACATATTTATATAGATCAGCTGAGAACCCGGCACTGAATAATCTAGCAGTACTCTTAAAGGGTAACTGATTCAGTGATGGATGAAAGGACTGGTGATCTTTAATGGGGGTGTTTGATGATGAGCACATTCGAAATGGAAATACCTAAGTGTTTTAAATTGCCCTTTGTAGAATATAAATTGTATGCTTGCATTGAAACATGCAGATTTGTGAAGGCTGTGTTCTTCCACTTTTTGAAAGCAGTTTCCACTTACATCTAAAATCTGTTCTGCAGACTATGAGATAAACCAAGCATTAAACAAGTTTGATGTTCTTATCACCTCCGTCAAGGAGGTTATGTTTTTACCCCTTTACGTTTGTGTGTTGGTTGGTTTACTATTGAGATTATGCAAAAACTACTGGATACATTTCCACAAAACTTGGTGGAGCGGTGTGATATGTTTTTTTTGTTTATGTCTTTCTTTAGATACCAGTTTTTGATATTTTTACTGATTTCCCAGAGAAAAACTCATAGATCTTGAAGAAAACTAAATTTAGGGAAATGATAACAAATTAATGCAGCCTGATTCAATTTAAGGGGGATGTTGGGCCTTGCTTGAGGTATGTGCTCTACTGAGTTTCACTTGGTTTCTTAGGCTGTGTGAGAATAAAACATTATGACTATAAACTACTGCTAGATGAGAAGTCTGGGTCACCAGGAGCGACATATACAGGTTTTTTAGGACTGTAACTAATAAGTAACTTATTGGAAGGTGGTGGGATGTATTGGTTGCAAAGTAATAACCCACTCTGGCTAGATTTTCCAGGACTACCAACCCTAGCTTTAAATTGTCATCTGATCACCAAACATTTTGCACTGTAATTTCTCATTCTACAAACCCGCTGATCAATTCAGGACTTTTCAGCTCTAAATAATTGAACGCCAAAATGAGCTGAGTACAAACCGCTGTCTGGATTGATGCTCACAGGGAACAAGTTCCTAAATAAAACATAATGTTCTGAATGAAAAGTACAGAAATCCATGGTGCCTAGTTGAAATTCCAGTTTCACCAGAATCCGAAATGATGAAGTGTCTCTCCTGTCAATCAAAAAGCAGCAAAGTCAATTTTTCACATTGTTTTGGCCTCAAGGAATCCACCCTTAATTAGAATTAGACTTCAGATTGTCCTCCCAGTCATCCCTGACTGCAACACTTGGATAAAGAATATACTTGACTCACTGAGGTGAACCCAGTGTGCAGAAGCCGAGTCTCCTCTGACACAGAGTGTGAGTGTTTGATTCCGGCGGCTCGGTGCAAAGAGCATCTGTTTGATTTGTTAATAGCACACTGTCTTCTCTCTGTCCTCCTGCCTGTTTCATTACCCAGCTGCTCTGTGCAGGTAATGGCCTGTCATAGAGAGATAATAGGCTGTCATACAGCCGTAATAACCTGCAGCAACCGCCTGCAGGCTTTAGACTGATCGCAGTAGCTGCACTTATAGTGGGTGGCAGCTTTAAATTAGAAACCCTTATATCATTTCTGGAAGAAAAATTATTGAGGGATCGTTCAAGCGGCAGAAATATTATTTTACCTCGGGCCCTTGTGATCATATTTCTTGTCGTAATTGTGATTTAGGATAAGATAGGTTTGGATTTGGATTCATAAGCCCTGTATCTAAATACAGTGCTGCCATGTGCACAGCAAGAATTATGGGTCTCCACACTGGCCATGATGCAATAACTTTGTGACAACAAAAAAAGCTTATTTTATTTCCCTTGCATGCTCCAGTTATATGTTCAATGAACGTGGACAGCTTATGGTGAAACAGAGGGCCTTGGTCCATCATTTTAACTACAGTAAATATTCTGTATTTTACACTGAAAATTTGTATCAGTAGAACATGTGATCATAGGCATTACACTTTAGTTAGTGCAGCAGTAGAAAATAAGCTTCAAGCATTACAATCAGCACTGCAGGTCACTTCCATGAGCCAGACCAGGTATGTCTGGTTTCTCCTGGTCTGTGTGTGGGTCGGTTCCTGAAGAAAAAACCTTTAACTCTACACTGCAGCTCAGCAAGTATACGGTGTTCATTTAATAACTATATAAATACGATATAAATATAGTTTCTCTTTGTATGACTGTGATTCTTATCTCAGCAGGGTTGAGGTAATTGTAGGAGATATGTACTGCACACCTACATTTCTTGAAAGCTGGTGTGTGCTGTACAATTATGTTACTTCTTTAAATGTGTATTTAAACACGAGCGCAGGTGGGACTCATGACACGTAACCTCTAAGGGGCGAAATTAGGGCTGGGCAATAAAACTATGACAATAATCATCACAATGCCATTTTCATCAATAGCAATGTAACAACAGTTTGATATATATTGATCAATTGCTCATGCATTGTACAGGCACAGGGAGGAGGTATAACACATACTTGCTTTAATGTTCTTGGCTACCTCAGACCCAAGTTTACAACTTTTTCAAAATAAAAACTGATGTAATTCATGTCAGTTTAAAACATTACAGCAACGAAACAAACACACTTTTACTTTGAAGAGAATGTGGTTTTTGAATGTTGATGGATATCAGGACCTTTGCTGTGTCTGTGTGCCTGTGTGTCTGTGTGTCAGTCTGATATGGTGAAAGAAAAAGAACCAAATTATCATAAAGATCTAGTTGCGATTTTGACTGAACATGACTGTAGTTTATCTGAGGAAGAAGAGGAAAACAGACAGACAGAAAACACAAACTGAAGGCACACTACACCTCCCCCCACCCACCCCCACCGACTGCTACAGAGCGCTGTCACTTGTTCATTAACATTTTATTAATATTGAATGTATCTCATGACCAAATCTCAGCAGACTCAGCCCTGCACTTCCCTGGGCCTTTAAGAATACACATGCTAATTGCAAAATCAAAAAGTTGAACAAATCTCAAGATATGTGTTCCACATACAGACAGACAGATGTGGAATTAGGTAGTTGTAAGCACAGAAAAAAGGAATTATTCATTCAATATTTCGTGTTTCAATATTTTATCATTTCATTAGCTGCTGCGGAGCAGAGAGTGAAACACTTCTGACCTGCTGTTGCCCAATTAACAAATGCCGAACTCCAGCTGAAACAAAATCAGCCCCGTTTCTTTGACTCCGGGTTGTTGATTACATGAGAGGAGCTGCCCGGGCAGTTTTGCTCCAAAAGTGGGCTGCAAACTACCACAGAGTAATGAGCAAAATGTGTTACAACCATTCAACCCCCTCTGCTTCCTCCCCTTATGAAAAAAACATTGGTACGTAGCAAATGTTTAACAAGCTTCCCCGCGTTCTTCTCATTCGCTGGCAGCGGAGTTAGAGCGAGAAATCAGGTGGAAAGGCATTTAGCGTGAATACACGAGTAAAGAGGAGCGTTCTCCGTTTCCACACGTTTGGCAGATCTCCGTCTGCTGGTGGTTCATTATGCAGACGACAAGATATGGCTGAGTAAGCTCTGAGCAGTCAATAGTCAAACGCAGAATGCTCATTTAATGCGCCCCCCCCCCCCCCATGCAATACTGCCACGATTGGGCCTGAACACACACGACTTCCATTAGGTTCCTCAGGGTGATTCTGCAGTTTTGCCCCCGAGAGTCATTGTGCTCACATGGGAGCTCCCTCACTCAAGGCTACATGCTAATGTAGTCTGAATGGAACGTTTTTAGTTTTTTTTATCATCTTTAAATTTGACTGTTTCGTTCAAAAAATTTAAAAATAATTCCCATAAAAATTAGGGCTTCCTTAGAGTATGTTTTCCAGTGATGTGTGGAATCGGCCCTCAGTACAGTGGAGGGATTTCTCTGGTTGAGGGAAAATCAAGGTTGAACAGATAGATTGGACTTTGGCTGTCATTAACAAAAAGTATGCTCAATAATACAGATTGCAGCTCACAGTTTATTCATTTCATGAATGCCCTCCACCATGTTTTCACCCCTGTCTGTTTGTTTTTTGTTTTCTTTGCTTCTATGCAAGTTTACAAAAAATTACCTGACAGATTACGGGTCAGGAAAGAACCCATTCAATTTAGGTGCAGATCTTACTCAGATTTCTTTCCACTGGCCATTTTTGTTTTTGTCTCAGAAAATAATTCACGGATACTGATGAAAATAATCAGTCACGTTTAAATGTATGGTATTTATGAGTGTGTTCAATGTGGTGCAGATTCAAATAAAAATCTGGAACTAGTGAATTCAAATGTGGTTTCATCTGGGTTGGGCCTTAGCGGAGTTGTTGTGTTCCATTCTAAATAAAAAACGTCATTAGTTTCATTAGAACTTGGTTCTTCTGACAGCGTTAACACAACTGAGACTGTCTGAGACTTGAGAGCAGGCCAACAATACTAAAAAGATGTAACATGAGATATGAAATACAAGCAGTTGGATGATCCGAGTGGTTTGAAATAAACCCACAGACTAGCATGTTATTATTTTCTTTTGTTGGTTGGAGGGCACTTTAGTTTCTGCTTCTTTGGTCTGAATGATCAGACGCCCAAACACACACCGGGCTCGACCCTGGTTTTGTTACAACAGACAGACGAAGTACCTTTGTGGTGAATATTTTGAATTAAAACAATCTCTGAAAAAGCAGACTTCAGAAAAAGGACGATTTTGTAATAGAAACAGCTACGTTAAATAAAATGGCAAAGTGAGTTTAAAAAAGGATTATAAGTTTTTATAATGATTTGTATATGAGTGATTTGTCTAATAATATGATTACATATTCCATAATGTGTTATTTGACCTTTCACACTACAGGATCAGTTTTGACCTCTTGTCTTTGCCAGAGTTGTCCACATGTAAAGGTTCTTTCTGTGTAATGAGGGGATATTACTAACATCATCTCAGCAATTACTTTGGTGAGGAAGTTCTTTTTAACCTTCAAAGCTTCTAAAATAACATGAAATTTGTAATAAACCTGTAGAAAGTTCCCTTTTTATTGATGTGTAAAGGATTGATCTACGAGTGTTCACCAATGAGCCCCCACGCCTCAAGTCTGTGTTACATTAACACACATTACAGTACATTGCACATTCACATTGCACTCCTGTTTTGCTTTTTGCATTTTGCATTTTACTTTTTACTTTTTACTTTACTTTTTATGTCTTGTATATATTTTTATTTTATATATTGTTTTTTCTTTTTCTTTTTTCCTTATGTATAGTACTTATTGTGTTTTTATGTTTTATGTTCATTGTATGCACCTATATACCAAGGCAGATTCCAGGTAGGTCTAAACCTACTTGGCAATAAATACTTTCTGATTCTGATTCTGATGAGTCCATTACTGGGACCCTCACACCGTCGGTTAGGGCTCTGTTTCACAGTAAAGGAACCCATTCAGATTAAGTTACATAAGAAGCAATCAGTAAAATTAAGCAGCGCTCCCCCGGTCTTCATTCCTGAAAAGCTGACTATGGGGATTGAGGGTTTTTCAGCTGACGGCAGCATGGCAGAGCTGTTTGATTCAGCTGCAGCAGGCTGTCAGCCAGGCGAGAGTTTCGTCAGACCTTTTTTGAATAATTGAACTCCCCCGGCCTTGTAAGGCTCCGCAGCAGTCACAGCGACTATTTTAGGGAGCAGGTACTGTGGCTAATGCTCTGTGCTGAAGTGTGACTGAGGCACACCTCTCTCGAATGGTGCCATATTGGGTCTAGTGTTCATTTAGTAGTTCTGATGTGGTGTGATGGCCTCTCGGATTGAGTAGTAGTGTGTGATATTCACTGCTGTGCTGAATGTGAGAAACATCTTTTAAAACCTCTCAGAAACTTTCGGAATTTGTGTCACAATTCATTTCTTTGAGGGTATGTGTTTGAAATGAATTTGACTTTCTGATTATGCTTTCGTTGTGTTAATATGTTACACAGCCAAGCAGCGGACTCCGTGCCTGCAGAGAATTGTGGGGCGATGGGGAGGTGGCAGAGACAGGAACTGGCGGAGTAAAGGAACCAGAGCGAAATAAGCAATTCAATTTCCTCAAACCCTATGAGCAATTATCATAATTACATAGTGTAGTGGTAGAGGAAGGGGTGGGGGATGTGTTGGCTGGTGCGGGGGTGAGTTGTAATGTCAGCAAAGTGAAGCAGAAAGGAGATGAACTTTGCTGAGAGAAATTGTCTGCTGGGGTCAGCGGCAGGATAAGGATGGAGGAGAGGGGAAGGTGACGGAGAGGTTGAAGGCCGTCTGAATGTGAAGGAGGTGTTACATGCCAGCTCTCTGCTTGTTCCTCTGCTTTACTACAAACCTCTGCTCTCTGCTCCCTTTCTTCCCACTTGTGTGTCACAGTGACCGAGACACATTTATGTTAAACTGAAACGGATTTTGACTGAAGCTGTTTCATTAAAATAGAATGGACACATTCTGGCATCTCGACTTGTGAAGGGCTGCAAGGCCAGAACGGGTCTCCTACACCGAGACACTCTGAATATCTCAGAAATGTTAACATATAGCTGTGCTTTCTGTAATGAGATGATTATCAAGAATGTAGTAGAGATACTGGAGGTTTGTGATTTCCTCTTCATTGTTGAAGAGTGTATTGATTGTTTCAGTATGGTGATTACTGGCTATTATCCATGACTTTGTGTGTGCAAGACTAAAAGATGCTTTAAACTATATAATTATGGTTTAACATTTTGTCAAAAGTATTTATTTGCTTATTTCCAACAGTGAGATGACAGGAACTATGTCAGTCTCATGGCTTTGTTTTAATGAGGAGCTGGAGCAGTGTTTCCTGGGTTTGACAAAGTCTTCACTTGTATAAAGATGAAGACTTAAGTGATGTTAATCGGTTAGAAACCAACAATCTAATCAAAATCAGCTATGGGAGTTACTATAGAATAGACTAATGCTCAGAAGATACTGTCGGTCGATATGTTTTGTAACTGTATGATTACAAACAGGGAGTTTGCAGAGTTTGTATATATATATTTACTTTATTGTACAGTACTAGGCTCCGTGTTTGACAATGATGCAGAGCCCCTCCCAAATCTGCCGTTGATGATCCAGTCACCTCATCCTTTAGTCTGGTGGTATTTGTTGTTTGGAGTGAATAAACTGCTCAGTGTGTAGTCGACAGTAGCTGCTCACAAACTCTGCGATCTGTAGCCTGCATTACAGAAACCTGCTGAACCCACACATGTGCTGTGAACTGCAGGATATAGAGTTACAGGCTCATTAGGTACAACTAGCAAAAACTAATTTACTCTAATGTAACAGCCTTCTACTGAGTCCTGCCTTCATGAAGGTTATAATGTTCAGTTTGAAACTGTTCAAACTGTTTTAAAGAGGTGTTGATTCAACACTGTGGTCGTGCTGGAGTTTGCAGTTTGTGGTGCTGCTGAGTTGTACTGGGTTATAGTAAGATAGTGTTTCTAACATTTGGCCTGCACTCCCTGGTATAAAGATAAATAAGACAAAATATTAGAAACATCTGTCTTTATAAACCAGGAAACAATCATGTTTCTCTGGCTTCATGCTCTGTGTGTTCTGAACACAGACTTGAGAGTTAATACTGTTCTTCTCGTCTCTGTATTTGTAAGAAAGGACATAAATACGTCCCAAAAAAACTTCTTTGCTATTTTATAACCTAGACTTACAATAACAGCTGGAATTTTACCATAAACATTGGTTTGTGCACTGAATCAATATAAATATCCATATGCTTATAGACAGCTAGTTCACCTGCTGGAAAGAAACACTGACTTTGCAGACAATCTCTCTCTCTCTCTCTCTCTCTCTCTCTCTCTCTCTCTCTCTCTCTCTCTCTCTCTCTCTCTCTCTCTCTCTCACACACACACACACACACACACTTCATCTCTTTAATATTAGTTTTTTCTCACATAAACCCATAAAGCATTCATCTTGCACACATATCATGCACCATTGAATCACAGTTTCATAGCCCATCCCCAGCCTCTCTAATTTGATTCATTCATTTTCTCCCAGCTCATTTCTTCCCTCCCTTTCTCCGATTGCCTCTGCCATGCATATTAATAACACACACACACAGATAAAAATACACTTGATTAAAATCACACCCGACCCAGCCACCCGAGCACTCGTCCCAGTGCACAAACAACACAATGACGGCTCTTTCTCCAGGGCAGGAGGCAGGAAACGAGAACATCCATAATGGATTTCATATACTTCATCATTAAGAGTCTTTGTGTGTACACACAATCCACTTCTCACCTATGTGTTTGCAGGGGAGGGAGACAGAGTTGATTACCCAACTGAGCCGTGGTGCTCACAGACAGTGTCCTGGCTGCGAGTCAAATGAAATGTGATTCCTCTCAGCACTGTATTTCTCACCCCCAGCTTTTCTTTTGTTTACTTGTAAATAGCAGATGTTTACTGACTGAGCTGCTGATGCTGTCATTTGTCAGGACTTGTCAGGTTGTCATGCTATCAGTTGCTTCTGAAATTATTTTTCACATGTGGTGTGAGATGATTTGTGATCCCAGTGCACGGTCTACCCTCTGGTGAACATATCCATATTAATAATGAGACAGGAGCTTTCTCAGAGCATGACAGTTTCCCGCCACTGCCCCCAACTATACAATGTAGACCTGCACAGATTCATCCATCCATCCATCCATTATCTGTACCTTATCCTTTGAGGGTGGCGGGGGAGCTTGGGGCAGTCAATTGACACTGTGCAGGTCACCAGCTCATCACAGGGCCCACATACAGAGACAACCAGCCATTCACACTCACATTCACACCTACGGTCGATTAGGTTCTCCAGTTAACACATGTCTTTAGAAAGTGTGGGAGGAAGAAGACAAATCTCCACATTTTTTTTCTTCTGTGCTTGCGTCTTTTTTGTGCAACAAGTCTGACAAATTCCCAAACCAATAGAATGCCAGGTGTAGTGTTGACAAGTGAAATTGTCCTTTCCTTGTTGTGTGTGTATTAGTATTACCGTATAACTTTGAGAGTCCCGCATGGGCAGTTACTGTAACCGGATTCATATCCCACCTTCCACAGCTTACTCCAGCTTTGAAGTGTACGAAGAGAAACCATGACACCTTCATGGAGCAGGAGTCCAGCAGATCTGGGACATGCAGTGGCAAAATCAAGAATGTAAAATTTTTGCATACACTGTTGCTAGAATCTATAAAAACAAGATTGTCGCCCCCGTTTCTTTATGTGAACAGCACAAACAGCAGAAGTATCTAAAACGTGGATCGGGGAATTTAATTTGTCCTCACTACACCTGACTTTCTATTGGTTTGGGAAACCAGCATAAGAACGAGGAGAAGAGCTGAAGCTTGAGCACAGACAATTTAAGCCCAAGCAGGGGATATTATATTTGAGTGAGAGCAAAATCTGAATGTGAAATCTTGAGGTCCTGAAAGACCAAGCTCAAAGAAAGCGAGGAAAAGCCCCAAGCAAGGCAATTCAACTGAACATGTTATGCTACGATTGATTTATAATTTTTTATCTGAACTAACATTGTTAACATAATTAATTCAGTTGTTTGTCACATTTCAGAGCAGTGATGTGGGATGTTGTTATCACTGGTCTGACTGACAGGTGCCTGAGATTTCTACAGCAGTGTTGATGTTTGACTGACACGGTGTCACAGCTGTAGGTGTGATCCATATGTATGAGTGTTACTTGTGCTGTCGACGTTGTTGTGTTTTCCATGCAGAGTATTTTTGGATTGTCGATCATGTAATAGTTTATAGGCTACGCCCTTTTGATGCACCCTTACATAATGTTTTCCCGCTGTAATTACATAATCTGACCTAATACCAATCCCTGATTACATTGCCCATATTCCCATTTGTTGAGGACCATTTAAAAACTGTTTTCTAATCCCCACTACTTTTCACCACAAAGTGACGCCCCCCCCTCACTGACCTCAAAGCTAGTTTCAGGTGTATCACCACTGCTGACGCTGCTGCCGTTGTTAGTTGCTGCTACATTTGTGTTCATTTACTGCTTTTTCAGTAACAGTTAACTTTTTAGAGCAGCTTTTGGGAGGTCTCCCGTATTTTTTACCTGTTGCTCATCAGTTGTGCGTGTGTGTGTGTGTGTGTGTGTGTGAGAGAGAGAGAGAGAGAGAGAGAGAGAGAGAGAGAGAGAATAAACCCAGCTGATCAAGAGGCATAGTAACACAAACACAGAGATGGAGAGAGCTTGTGACTTCATTCAGGTCACAATTTGAGAGGGACTTACATTTAAGAAAATTAACTGGCAAGAAATGTTAAATGCTTGCCAGTTGAATAGTCTGTATATAAATCCATTAAATTTCAATATCTTAACCGACCATTTATGTCCAAAAATTAGTTTTGGAAAGAAAAAAATGGAAACAGATTCCAGGCTTCAGTCTCCTAAATGTGACGATTTGTCGCATCTCTGAAGAGTCATAGGTCAAGGTATCTTCAGGAGTTGTACATGTCTACATCAGGCACCTGGACTTGCTTGTGTTTCCTGAAGATGTTTCACTTCTTATCCAAGAGGCCTCTTCAGTTTTGAAGTGAAAATGTGTGAAATTAAATGTCTTTACAGTTATTAGCATCTTATAATAGTTTACTGCGATGAGAGAGAGAGTCCTTTACTTTAACTTTTAACATAACTTCAGCTTTTCTGAGGTTTCCGGTATGACTGCTGTATTTCCTTGTATAAAAGTGTGAAATTCCACTTCTATACAGTATGAATACGTGCATCGTGCATCTACAGCTGTTGAAAATATTTCCCAATAAAAGCCTTTTAAAAAGAAATGAATGGATTCAGCCAACAGGAACGCGGAAGTGCTTTTATTTTGAAGCACAAATGCCTGCTGCTGATGTGCAAGGCAGCATGATCCTTTTCACTAGTCAGAAAACTGGTCACAAACACATTTATATTTGACTTTTGTCTGCAATGTGAATGACCCTGCATTCTAGATGCTGATGTTGCACCTTTTCTGACATGACGTTGGCATTTAAACGTTTGTGTACTTATCTTTAGCAACAACGGGCAACAGGGTTAGGGGTCATGCAAGATGCACCACTGGTAAGACGGCGAGGGCTCCAATGTGGTTTTTGATGGTTCTTAATTTTGGTGAATAAAACTGAAAAGCAAACCCCTCAGCGGGTTTATCCAACTTAAAAAAACAACAAACAACAAATTTGGGCGTAAAGACGTATTAGAGAAAACTCAATTTGAGCTCAATTTATATAAAACAATGCGATTAACTGTTAATAATAACAATAAAAATAGTAATAATAATAATAATAATAATAATAATAATAATAATAATAATAACTTTATTTGTATAGCACTTATCTAAATGAGGTTACAAAGCTCTTCCAAACATGTAAAATGTTATTGATCTCCCATAAGGTATTATTTATTTTGCATTAGATTCCAAATGAACGATAAGTAAAATGTGCTGGTGCTTCGAAGGCAACAAAAAAGAGACGACATGTGTTGACCCACAGAATTAGTTTTACACCCCAAGGAGATGTGTTCTCTTCTGGTGTTGCAGCAGCTCTCAACTTGAAAAATCTCTCCAGAAAATCCCAGTGTGTGTTATCACAGCAACATTTACTATTTTCCTTCCCTGTGGGGAAGCTGTTTGTTCATGATGACAAACCCGATCATAAGGGTGAGCTCTGTGGTTTGTGGTTTTCTGGCAGAGTTGTTTGTGTTCTCACATATAGACTGGATCACTGTGGACTGTAGGAAGAACAGAAAATACCATCAGGCGCAGCTTCAAGCTCATATTGCTGTTATTCCAGAAAGGACGTTTCTGTAAATAATAATCACCAATATTCAAAATATATATATATTTTCAGAATAACATTCATTCTTTGTTTGTTTATGTATATTCTTGCCTTTAGAGCCATTTATTTCTATAACTTTATAATTTTAGTTGTTATCTACTGTAATAAATAGCCTATAATAATTTAATAGAGCTGTACTCTGCTCATAAAAGGGTTCTGTGCTCTCACACACACAAACACACACACACACACACTTTATGTGCAGAGGATTACATTCAAGGTTGTATTGATTTTTTTTTTTTTCTTAGAATCCAAACTCTGAATCTCTGTTGTTCAGATGCTGTAAAACTAAGTGGGACTTCAACACGATACACTTTGCTTTCTCAGATAAAAGCTCAATATTATAACAATAAGAAGTGAGAGTGGGAATAACCCCTTTGAAACAGCAGGAAGTGTTTGAAGTGAGTTTCTTTGGCAGTAAAAAGCAGGAGATGATTGTAAAATCTATGAATAAAAGATAGAGTGAGCTCCTGGTTTATTTCAGAACTGGTAGTGAGGAGAGTCTGGGCCACAGCCAGGAGCAGAGAAACCAAACCACTGGTTAGCATTTAGCTGATAAAAGATTGCATCCACAGCTACGCTCGCAGCTGCCAAGTCAGGAGAGGACTGAGCTTATTCACAAGTTTCATCTCAGAGCAGCTGGATTCTGGAAGACGACTTCAATAAATGAGAGCCTCCCTATCAGAAATCAGATTTAAGATATTTCATCTCAGTGAGAGTTGTTGCAGAGTACCTGCACTTCCTCTCTCATCTTCATCTCCATCACCTTCCA
Organism: Verasper variegatus; assembly: GCA_026259375.1. Lineage (NCBI taxonomy): Eukaryota > Metazoa > Chordata > Actinopteri > Pleuronectiformes > Pleuronectidae > Verasper > Verasper variegatus. The sequence continues at coordinate 3,451,175 of CM048050.1, forward strand.
TGTTTCACTCCAGCTCCTCATCTCGTGTCGTATCGCCTCCTTTCCCAGAGCTGAGCTTTGATTGATGCATTCTTTTCATTTTTCTCTGTCAGTGAACAAAGTAAAATAGGGTCAATTGATATTTATATGTAAATGGTATCAGCCCACACTCTGATAATCTTTCAGTGAAAATGAAAATATACACTGGTTCCTCAATACAAATTGAATAGACATGATGAGTATTTTAACTTTGCTTGAAAGGTTGTCAGGCTGACGTTTGAGGGATGGAATTAATGTTTGCTTCCTAACTATAGTCAGTTCACTCAAAGACACCAACGTTACCAGCATCATGATGATGGACGGCCACTATTGGCATGGCACAACCAAACAGGACAAAGGTCACAGGATGTCTGTGGGATGAAAAACATAGGATTACAAGCAATGTGCCGATCACAGGTGAGAGCTGGGCGTCTCAGCTGCAGAACATCTTTGTAGAAGCAAAGAAGACTTACTTATTTCCTGACTTTTATTACCTACACCTCTGGAAATATTACTATGTTGATAACCTCAACAGTGGTTATGACAAATCACAAGTTCTCCCCTGAAAATAGCTCTGTTCAGTCATTTGCTTCTCATGTTGTGTTTCAGGCATAACAAGCCAAAGATGTCATTCTGCACCAATCACAAAATATGAAATATATAACCACGAGGCTGGATCACATCCCTCCTGTTTTAGTCTCTTTATACAGGCTCCCAATATGTTTTAGACTTGAAAGATCTTACATAAGATCTTGTTTACTTTTAAGGCTCTTCATGGCCTCTCTCTCTCTACTATATATTTGACTTTTTAGTATGCTTCGCACTTTAGTACCTTAAGATCCTCGGACAAAGGGACTTTCATCTGCTCCAGATCCTCCGGCTGAAAAGTGTTTGCTGTTTGGGCCCTGCGGCTCTGGAACAATCTGCCTGAGGAAATCAGGTCGGCCACTCAGTAATCTCTTTTAAGTTCCTTCTCCTTAATATGTACTTTTATCAGAGAACCTTTCCTGATCCTACCTGGATTGAAATGTTAATTTTCTTTGAACTGACTGTTGAACTAATGTCTAGAAAATCTGATGATTTTATGACTCATCTGTTTTGTTTTGCTGCTTGTGAAGCCATTTCTAACTTGAGTTTATTAAATTATTATTATCATTATTAATCTAAGTGTTCTTCCCCCCGTGGAGAAAAGATCAGCAGCACCTAACAATTTTTTGCAATTTAATAAAACAAAATGCTTTTAGTGGTTCTTGTATAAATTACACAAGAACCATTACAGCTTTTTCCTGTAAATAAAAAAATAATCATTTACACAACACAGTACACTCTTATTAACTTGAAATTGCTTAATGCCTGATGCAGATACACTGAAAATCATGTAATTTTGAAGATTCAGACACTTATATTGTGGTAATTAGCATATGTATATAGTGTGACAGGGTCACAGAATATAAATATTCTGCCTCTGAGAAGTGCACGTTTAAATATCTCAACCTGTGTGAGATCAATTAATCAATGAAATTGTATTTGGATAGCCCATATTCACAAATCACAAGTTGTCTAATAGGGCCTAACAAGGTGTGACATCCTCTGCCCTTAACCCTCAACAGGAGTAAGGGAAAACTACCCCAAAAAAATCACAAACAGGGGAAAAAACATAGAAGCCTCAGAGAGAGCCACATGTGAGGGATCCATCTCATTGGACAGAAGGGCAATAGTTGCCGCATTTAACTGAGAACATCAACAGAATAACAGTATTTACAACACAGATTAGAAGAAACAGTTTGTAACATGATGGAAAAGTGTGTTGATGGTTAATGTATTTGTGCATAGGAAAATGTCTAATAGAGATGAAGGGGTAGCAGTGACTGAACATGTGGGCAATGTAAAAAAGTATTATTGAATCACTTGTTTCCTCTCATATCAGATTGTTTGAATGTGTGAACATGCTGCTGCCTCCACTTTTACCAGATGTCATTAAGATAAATCAGCTTTTAAGAGTGGTCTCATTGAAAAGTTTCAATCCAGTACTCGGCTTTAACCAAGCCTTCATTCTGTCTATTATTCTCTTTGTGTCTGTTCCTGTCACATTATGTTATATATTTTTCATTCTACCTGCTCTATATCAGCATGCACTGTACTGTGTGCTCACCCTACCTCCCCTGTATAAATAAAGGTATAACTACAAGTTTGCTCTGTAAACTTTACCTGTGCCAGCAGTAACCTGCAGATGGTGGCATGAAAATGTGCAGGCAGTCGCCAGCTAGCAGAATAATGCACCATCTGTTGAAACACTGTCACCCACAGCTTTGTTTGGCTCCCAGTAAAAATGTTGATGTTGAGTTATTGATGATAAGTCTCGGAAAATGGAAATTGAGACAACATCTGCAGTCGGCGACTTCCCCACATGACTTAAACACAGCATCTCTCTGACTTTAACTGTGCACAAAGTACAATTGAACTTTTTACCATCCTTTAATATAATGTTGTTAAAGTTGTGCTCAATGAAACTGATGGTGAACACCTCCTGATCACAAGCGATGGCTCTACGAGCTACGAGCTAATTTAACATCTAATTTAATGTGATTTTTATTCATCCATTTGATCCTATAATGCATCGACCTGATGCCTCTGAGAGTCATTTTGAAGCTAGTAAGAACCTGCATAGAGGACAGACAGACTCAAATTATACACACATAACTACATAGCCTGGACACAGTCCAGTTATAATGGATGAATGAAAGCTGCTATAAAGACAGCAAGAGTGAAAGTAGTAAAAAGAGAAAGCTGTTGATGGACCCTGCTGCTGCCAGGCCACAGTGTTTATCTCGCTCATTTAATGCAATTTGGAAAAGCACAACGGACTTTGTCTGAGGCAAATGTCATTTTAACAAGGCTGTCAAATGAATTATTGACATCTTACTGCTTCCATCAGATATTAACACAAACCCTACATTTGATTGTTTGAGCTGTCAGAAAGAACGAAGATACTCTAACACCAACAATTCCCTCAAGACTTGGCGGAGACCAAAACAGATAATAAAAATTGAAATATTTTTCAAGTCAACAGAAGAAGAAGACAATGCTGAAGTTCTTAACACACTGTTTACTTCAACAACCAATAAAAACAGAACTTATTTAGCAGCAGCGCTATAGTAGAGAGCACTTGCCATCTTGCATTTCTCTTCCTCTCTATGCACAACATCTCAACTAGTGCATGTTCTATAACAGTGCTGCCCAGTGGTATGGGGACATGCATTTAAGTGACAACAAATAGGACCCTAAATGAAAGTTAATGTTATGTTTTGTTTAGGCAGAACATTTACGATCCAACATGTAATGACTGTGATAACCAACATTTAACCTGCATGTTAATGACATATGTCATTTATTACATCATTGTTTGGTTTATCCTAGCGTTTGTGGATTTTTCTAACAACAATCTACAATATAGATTCATTAGATTCATGTTACCATCTTCAGTGTTTCTTATAGAGATTAAACAATACTTTCATCTGGGAGACATGACATTTCTAAAGGACATAAAGAAATCATCTTTTTTCTTCTCTGCTGAGAAAATGTTTGACTAAAAGCAACTTCAGAAAACTGCAAGACGCTTGCAAAAACAATGATAATGCACTTTGACAGTGCCTCAAAATGACTTTGTGAAAACATTGCAGTGAACTTTGACATGTTAAAGACAACAAAGACAGATATTGGAAGTAGTTTCGAGATTTTGTCAGGCTAAACAGCAGGCTAAACAGAAAAAATATACCAAAGTCAGAATCAAATGTTCAAAGTGTTAAAGATTAGGCACCCTGTAATTCCAGCCAGCCTTTCTCTGAATACGTTAGCAAATGGACTCTGTTTCCAGTCTGACTCTCTCTAATAATGTATGTGTCAAAGTGTACTGAGCTTTGAGGCGCAGCAGTCGAACCTGGGGATCATTAGCAGTCAAACTAGGAATTAATCGCTAAGCCAAAATAACGATCGTACTCCGGAAACGAACTGGGAACAACCAACTCGCACAGTCAGCCTTGCTTTCTTCCTCTTTCTCTGCTTCTCTTTTCATCTGTCTTTTTTACAAACCAAAGGAACCAGAGTCTTTGAAAAATGACCTGAGAGAGAAAGGCAGACAGCAGCAAAAGAGGAACAAGGGGGAAGGGTTTTAGCGTCGCACAAACTCAAGGGGGCACAGTATTTACGGGAGAAGGGCTTAAATGCTTGAGGCGTTGTTTCAGGGACTCGGGAAGGAGAGAGGTATTAGGGTGCAGGGCAAAAGGAAGAGAAATGAAAGGGTAGAAGAGGTGAAGGAAAGGAGAAGATGCTCATTGTTCTTCTTGAGGTTGAAGTGAGGGCAGATGCTAAATGTTAATTATATCTGCCTTCCTTCATTCTCTTCAGTGTCTCTGCACATCATGCTATTTAATGGAAGAGGAATAACTTATCATACTGACAGTTTGATGCAAATAAAGGTCAGTTTCTTGTTCTTTAGCCGTTGTAACTACTACATGGATTAAAAAAACAGGATTCCCAGCTCATGAAACCTTTTACATTTCCTAAAACAGTTTAATGAAAATCTGCTTCCATTCAACATAAATGTAGTTTGAAGTCAAACAGTCAAGAAAGGAAATAAGGCAAACCAGAGATCCACAGTGTCTGTCTCAGTGACTCATTGTCTCTTCATTTGATCTTTTAGGGGTCCAGACCTTTCATTGCAGGACTGCTTTGTCTTCCTGTCACTAGAGATGGATCTTTTTCTCTCTGGCTATATGTTTGGGTTCACTGTCATGTTAAAGAATGAATCTATAATGGTAGATTTGACGGCCAATTGTGTAATTGCTTTGCATTCTCACAAGATAGCAATGTCCCAGAAATGTGCCAGGTTACAACAACACACCCTTAGGTGCTCAGTTCATTTGCGTTTGCACTAGTTGTAAGATAGGGACCCACATTGGCATATTACTGATGTAATAATTGTGTTTGTGATCTTTCTGGGGTGTTTTGAAATTTAGTACCGCTTTTTGATTGGTTTTAACAACCAGTGGTTTAAGAATAAACTGAATATACCTGTCAAACGTCCATGACACAAATCATTGTGTCTTCAACCGCGTTACCTAAAGTCAGCGGTTCATTTGGGCGGCTGTGGCTGGGGGGTAGGGCGGTCGTCCTCCAACCTGAAAGGTCGGCAGTTTGATCCCTAGTATTCCCCATCTGCATGCCTAAGTGTCCTTGGGCAAGATGCAAATTGCCCCTCATAGAACAAAAAAGTGCTGCTAATAGATGCACTGTATGAATTTGTGTGTGAATAGGTGAATGTAAAACTGTACTTTAAGGTGAGTGGTCATCAAGACTAGAAATTTTGCACAATACTAACCATATGTACCCGAGGCTCTCGTACCAAAGTCACTGGCAGTTTGCAGTGTGGTCGCTTCTGCAGTTAAATCTCCTGCTCCTGTTATTGAGTTCTGGTGAGGCTCAACAGGCATTTTGCTGCAGGCTGATATAATTTAATCAAGCTGTCAATGACAGATCTCCCAATCATTAATAAATCAACTGTAACCTTTCCTAAACCGTATTGGACATACACACCACTCACTGGGCTGTCATTGGTATTCCTAACATTTGTCAAGCTGGAAAAACATGTCAGAATATCTGCTGAAATAATTTACTGGTGAATATATAACACATGCATTCTCTGTGGTAGTTTTACTCTTCTGCCACACATGTCATGTCATCAGCTCCAACACTTTCTTCATGGTTGCTAGGAAGCTATTTGCAACAGAACTGTAAATCCTCGTTTTGGGCCGTATATACGATTGGTTTCCCTCTGGCTTTCAAAGCTAGAAGTCAGCGTGATGTCTGGGCACAGTAATGCAGCGCTGCTTACTGATTTGGTTTTGTTCTGTTGTTTTGTCATGAGCGACTGGCTGCAGGCTGTTTGGGTGAGCGATGAGGAGCCGTGTCTGAGTGAACGGGCTGCAGGGTGGCCTGCCCTGGAAAATAGAATCACACACTCTCTCTCACACACACATACACACACACACACACACACACACACACACACACACACACACACACACACACACACACACAGACATACATGCATCCACACATTACGTTGAGATACAGATGTCTCACTCCAACACTAAAACTCAGCTGTCCTCACACACTCTGCTCTCTCTGCTCTCTCTGCTCTCTCCCCCCTCTCTATGCTCTCTCTCTGCTCCCTCCCCTCTCTCTCTGTCTTTTATCTTGCCCACTCTCTCTCTCCCCCTCTCTTATTTCTCGTCGCACTGCTTCTGGCTGTGTGCAAATTCATTCACTGTGAAAATGGATGGCAGCTCGGCGCCGCACAGTTTCATTCAGTCCTCTATTCAGTTAGCCACAGAGTCTCTGCATGCTGCTCTCACCCACATTTCCCATGAAGTTACACGTCTCTAATCGCTCATGCAAACTGACACACAAGTAATTCATTTAAAGATCAACGTCACAAGTCGGATCACTGACTTTCTTCACCCTTATTGCTCCCACTCTGGGGGGATGTCTCCCTTTGCTCTCAGACGTCATGTCCACTAAGCTGCATCGCGATTGATGGGAAAATTGAATATGGTTGAATGAGCAGCGTGGCCTTAGATGACTGTCATAACTTCACCAACACATACTTTCAACTAGTCAGAGGAGGCTGCCACGACACAACTGTCGAATGGGGATCCCCCACCTTCTGGACTTTTACATCAAAAGCTGATTGATTAATTTCTCCAACATGTCAGAGGGCAGCGTTTTGTTTGTTTCCTGATGGTTATCTTCACATTTGAAACATGAGTTTGTACTGTACATCTGCGCCAGTGATTGCAGTTGTGTATGTCATATCTGAACAGGTATTCTTCTCCCCTCCTCTCCACAGATGCGAAGCACTCGAGGTGTGTCCGTTTGGCCTGTGGGATTTGTGGGTGGCAGAGCTTACGAGCGCCCCCTGGTGTCTGGGGGCAAAGTGGTGGGCTGGTACACGGGCTGGAGACCGGACAGACCCTTCGCTACAGACATGGCAGGTAAGGAGCGGCTCACTGATCTTTACATGCCATTACATACCATTACATGCCTTTACATGGCATTACAAAATAAGTCATGCTCCCTTCTGATTGAACCTGAACATATTTGTTGAAGATTATGTTACATACATAATATGATATCCATCCATCCAAACATTGGCCAAGCCACATTCTGTTTCTTAACATTTACTATGTAAGCTTTCATGGTGCCCAGAGGATGATTCCTTAAAATCTCAATGACCCCCAGGACTCTTGACCAAAATTCCCCGAGCTCATATATACTCCCCAGAGGATAAACCATTGCTATTTTGAACACTACATAAATGTAGTTCTAGCAGCACACCCATGCTGGAATATGAGTTTTACACACCATGTGTCACATGTTTGATTTGCATAGTTCCATGAAAATCAATGGGCACATCTGAACTAGGGTCTAATGAAAGACTGTTGCCTTATGGGAAACGTAGAATGCGCCATTGACCTAACCCTTCTGCTTTTCTGATTCCATTGCCTTTTTGTATCACTGTTAAAATCAAGTCAAATCAAGGAACAATAAGGCGTTTGAGTTGTTTTGGTAGAAATGATAATAATTTCACTCAACTTGCAGATACTTTTTGCAACGTGTGACTTTGGCTATATTTCATGCGTTGTCTCTTTGCAGGTCCTGTTACTCTCTGCTTAATCCTGTCTAACATAGGATCTAATGTTTGATTCCTCTCTTTGGCCATCAATGCTGTTGTGGAAACATTTAACGATTTTATGGATCAGTTCATTAATTACAGAACAGTTCAAACTCAGCTGTACTCATTTGGCTTTCATCAGAGCAGAGAACAAACAGAAAACTGTGAGCAGTTTCTTTCTCTCTGCAGAAAACAGATTCTACTGAGATTTTTCCATGGATTAATTTGCCTAAAATGAGATTTCGTCTTTCCAATTTATTGTTCTGACTGTTACTCCTCTACACAAGAGCTGCTGTGCTACTTTGCTTGATTGTTCCATCCTGAGATAAATCGCAAAGCAGGACTGTGGAGTCTGGTTGAGTGAAAGTGTTTTGAAACGTAACAGAAGGAAACAGCAAGAACTGAGTGGAGTGAAAATGAAAGAATAAGGCCTGAGGAACTCACCAGTTTATGTGTTCTGTACTCTTAGTGTTGAGCACGTATAACATATGGTAGACTGACAGACACTTCATCCTCATTAAGTTGCTTATTCTGTTTGATCGCTTAAATGTTTCTAGAGTGGGTCGTCCACTAATTGGAAGGTCGGAGGTTCGATCACCAGCTCTGGAGGAGAATGGGATGAGATTGAAGTGTGCTATATATAGAGGCGCTGTATGAATGTGTGTGTGAATGTGACTCATACTGTAAAGTGTTTTGAGTATAGTATAGAAAAGTGCTATATAAATGCAGTCCATTTACCGCAAATGTATTTCCACTCAACGTTTTATGTACATTCGGAATTGACACTTGATTGAGCAGCATGGATGGAAACACCACACATTAAAAACCTGAACATTTTAGTTATGTTCACCATCCAGGCCCAGAGGGGAAAATAAAGTCGCAATAAAGAATCAATCTGATTTTAGTTCACTAAGTGATGTTCTGTGGGATGGGTTTCTCCTTTATTTCCTACTGGTCAGATGCAGTGCACTGGTCCCTTGTTGCCATCACCCACCATGACATGTCTCCCTTCCACCAGACAGACCAATGAACACACAGCACACGTTAGAAGAAATCTAAATGTCCAAAAAACAATTTCTAACATGCCATTGTAATAATGCTACCAGTTGTTTGTCAGGGTCATGGTGGATGAATGGGCCTTCACAGTGTGAAGCTGTGGCAGTAGGGACTGGTCTTGTATTCCACCTCCTTCAAACTTTAGCTTCATCCCAAGTAGTCTTAGATGTCTAAACTTACAGGAACAGCTCACTGCATATGTACTTAATCTTTTGGTTACAGTCACATGTGTGTAGGCCAAGTGTGGAGCCGGAGTCAGGAAAAGGTTTTCTTAGCTTAGCATAAATCCAAGCAGGGAAAAACTAGGAGCCTATATCTGTCGAAAGTGAAAAAGTATAAACTTATCATCACCTCTAAAGCTTTACACTGTTCATCTCATTTTTTATTTGAATATAAAGTGTTTACCTTATAAAAACCGGCAAAGATGTTACGCTGAAGCACTGGGTGAATATATATTAACTGTTTAAGACACCCCCTCCTAAAACCACAAATATAAATGTAAGATTTTAGCTAAGATCTGTCTCCGCTCTACACTCCCCCACTAATCTACTCTCCAAAAGAAATGAAAGTGAAATAGAGAAATTCAAACTGTTTCTTTAATCCTGGCAAACACTATGAGCCTTTATGTCCGTGATTTCTGGCAGTTTGGATGTTGTTGCTGGGGCAGAATCTGAAGTCTCAGATGTTAGAGCTTCATCCACACTTCATTACACTAAAGTAAAGGCTTTTTAGAAATGAGCATATTTCCCTATTAAACTGTTCTTGGTGGCAGATCTGAAAGTTCTCATATGAATAAGTTTTGAAACATTCTGATGCATTTCAGACATGACTGACATCCTGATGATTGGAGCACTGAATCACATGATGCTCCAATGGTCTGTCCTGGAAATGACAAACAATCTTTTTCACTTAGTTTGTTGGCTCCATTGATTAAGTCATTTTGTAAATGGAAACACACACATCAACTTTCTTTTGACTGTCCTAAAATGAAAATTGAGAAGTTGTCTTCTCTTTACTCATCATAAAGGAAACAAATCAAATCACCACTTGAGTTGATCACTGTGCTGGAAATGGATCTGAACCACTCAATAAATGCAGAAACAAATAGACACAAAACACTGAAAAGTAGAGTATATTTTATACAATATATTTAGACAATCTTACCACATTTATGTCCGTCAAGCGTCTCATAGAACAATTGACATACATTACATATTTCTTATATAGAATTTCTGGAAGCCAAGATCACGCAGCATGCAGGCTGTTGTCCAGTCCATTGATTGATGGAAGGAAAGGGCAACATGAACTGACACACGGTCGGTCCGACTCTAATAATGTATCATACATCATGTATTTGACACAGAGGCCCCTTACTGGGATTAAATGATAACCAATGTCTGAAACAATTATATCTACACTGTTCACCTTTGAACCAGTTTGGCAGCATAGCAAACGTTTTACCACAGCAACACTTATACTTTCTGTAATGTCGTTGTCTTCAGTACACTGCTTGCATAGATCTTACTGCAATATTTCCACACACACCAAGTTTAACGAGATAAATCTCTTGCAAATGAATTACACAACAAAGGTCATGCCTCTTATAATGTTTCACAGTCCAAACTAACAGGCTAACATTAGCTGCAGGGATTTGTCTTTCTTCAATCTATCAAGCACTTGCATCAGCTTTTAGAAAATGATTTGTGTTTGACCGACTGTCTCCTCAGGTCAGATTTGCCAACCTGGCTTACTTTGCATTTCACATCGCAAATACTGCAGTGAGTGTAGTCCTCGTCATCTTTTGCAGCTTTCGGCTCTCCAATGACCTGACTCACTGTGCTGCCATGTTAGTCTCTTCTTCTTCTGCTTTCAGGTGCATTACCGCCACCCACTGATCTCATGTTAGTCTCGCTCACTCTTTCAAGTTCTCTCAGTACTCTGTTACTCTCTCATATAGACTGTATATAGAGACGGACGAAATGACAGGTCCCTCAAACGTGAGGCCAAAATGTCTCAACCGCCCCCTTATGGCTGACTGCATTATAGGTCATAAACCCTGCCTCCTCCATATTAGCAGATAGAACATGGGTCAAACTAAAAGTCAAAGTACACATCAAGTGTGATCACAGCTGCACGATGGCAGGGTTTGTATCTGTAATATTTTGGCTTAATTTGTGAATATTGGGAGCAATATTGCTCTCTCACCTGATTCTCAAGTACCCAAATTTGGCACTGTATGATATAAAGTGAATCTGTACTCAGCAGTACTGTCAGAATTCAGTTGGTACCCTCAAAATTAAAGAGTTTGATACCAAACCCTGTTCACAACACAGACTGACAGATCCTTTAAGTCCAGAGTGGATCTAAAATCTACTTCTGCTGCAGTGACACTGATAATAAATAAATGCAAGTTTATAGAAAGAAAATGCTACATCTAAATTTGTCTCGTAGTTATTATCATCATCCGTAAAGTAAAGACTCAACAAAAGTCTGCATCCATCTATTTGCATCTTCGTGTCTCCTGTGCAACATTCCAATCAGAGGAATGAGCAGTACTAACGCTTCCTCTGACCTGAGAGAAAAATAATTAATCACACTGACCGAATAATAACACCCTGTCAGTCACCACTCATCACGCCACTTCACCCACACATGCTCTGAATTTAGAATCTGCTGGAGGTTTTGTCAGTGAATAATCTTAAATGTCAAAGTGTTTCCTAAGCAGAGGGTTTCACTAGATACCAGTGATGATGTCATGCTTGTATCATTCCAAACACATATGTGGACACAGCTGAGGGCAGTGCTGTGGAGCACACACACTCACACACACGCATGCACACATACACACCGGTCTGCCCTGGGGTTTAATGTTAATTAAACCACAATAACAAGAAGTGATTCTCTCTTTCTCTCTCCTCCACCTCTCCTGCTTCACCACGGCCAAGATCTCATCCCACCATCCTCCTCTCAACCTGACTGTTCCACCTAATCTCACCCTCACACGCAAACACACACTGTAATTATCAGCCTTACTTTTACACTGCTCTACATAATTACACTGTCAATTTGCAACCCAAAGATTTACAGCCTCGGCTGTATTACCAAGCACTTTCTGCTTTTTTCCCCTCCAAGAATAACAATGACTGTGCCGAGCGACCGCCCCAAACTTTATTCACTCTTAAATTATTATTCATAGGATTTACAATAGGGTGTCTGCAGAGCGCTGAGTGAGTGCCAGTGCGTGTCCTAATAGTGTTGTGTTATACAGTGCTGTATTGTTAGCAGACCGCTATAAGCCTTCCTCCCATCTACTTCTCTGTCTCATTTAGCAAGACACAAAGGAGCCAGGACAATGATTGTGTGGAGCTATTCACACGTGCACACACAATTACATCATCCAATCTATTGGAAACACACGAGTACACAGCTGCGAGCACTCAGTGCACATACGTTCCAAAAGCACAATAGACCAATCTTTGCAAAACAGGACAACTGAATATACTGTAGGTGCACAGGCAATGCAATTATGGTTGTGCGCTTGTTGAAGTGGTACTTGTGTACCCTGGGATGGGGACATCAGAGTGTTTAAACCCCAGTGACACAGGTGCTTGTTCCCAGCTCCTGAGATGGAGAGATGAGAGGAGCAGAGGAGGATAGAGACAATGTGCAGGAGTAGTGGAAAACAAAGCCGATTGCCGTGCTCCTGCACTGGAGTGTTCTAGTAAGAGCTGAGACGAACAGGAAGAGCTGAATAACATGTGCAAAGTGTGTGGGAAAATATTAATTAAACAGAAAGACGCCAACGTTTGCTGAGCTGTACATTTCAATGAGTTTTTAGTTGTTTATTGTGAGATGAGCAACATTTGAGCAACATTTGTTAAGGAGAGGTTGCAGAGGTCAACACTGGTGATCAATACTGGTGATCAATACTGTATGACATATGGACCTTTGACAATTTCTTCCAGATCGTAAATTCACATCTCATTGTCTTAAAGGGTTCAACAATTAAAATGTTAACTAAAGTGGCTCTCACTAGAGTACATACCTGCGACAAGGCACAAATGTCTTCTTAAGAAAACACATTTAAATTCATTAGATCTGGACCAGATTAAACACAAATATCAGTCCCCTATACATACTGAATTATTTTCATCAAGATCCATGAATTATGCTGCGAAATCCAGGAAAATGTTGAAAAACAAAAATCTCATGATGTTAAAGAAAGTGAAAAAACATTCCTTGATCTGCCAAGAGTTGGTCCCTGACCCATACCTCAACCTTCCACCAGGTTTTGTGGTTATCCGTAAAGTAGTCTTTGTATAATCTTGCTTATAAACAAACCAACAAACAAACAGACGGGTGAAAATATGACCTCATTTTCAGAGGCCCCAACAAGAACCAGATTCAGAGATATTTAAATTTGATCTGTGATAATCTGGGCTTCGCTCACTTTACAATGGTACTCGAAGGCTGTAAGAGGACATAGAGGAAGTGTTTACGTTTATGAATATCAGTAAATCCATCTGCATTTATCTTTATCTAAATGAGTGATTCCTACAGTATCTGTTTTCCACAGCAGCTTCATCCTGTATGAAATTCTTCTCCTTCGGTTCATTAAATCCCTGCAGCTGTTTGAAGGCAGCAGGACGGATACAACGACGCATCCACTGCCTCCGATTTGAGAGCGTGGTGTTATTATGCACGGCTGTCCACTGTGTTTACCTTCATTAAGTCACAGGCAAATGACACCAAAATAACAACACAAGCCACAACTCGGCAGTCTGCCTGTTGAAGCAGCAGACGTCAGAATACAGGGGTTTCTCAATCCCCGGAGTCGCTGCCTCCTTTCCAACTTCCTCTTCAGCAGATGGAGCATTTGAGGTTTTGTTCTTGAAATGTATAATGCGCCACCTTTTATGATATGATGAGACAATTAATGGGGGGAGATTATGGGATCAAATAATTGGCACAGCTTTTTCACAGCAAGTAGACCAGTAACGGGATTGACTGAAGTTGTATTAATCACCACACCCTCACCTTCAAACTGCCCCTTTGCACTGCTGCACCTACATGAGCCTGGGGACGGCAATAAGACTTTCTGCATTGCACTTGGCAAAAGGTCATCAGTGTTGGTCTCTGCTGGTGAAGTAGTGTTTTAAATGACAGTTGACAAATATCATCATTAGTCTCATTCCGACAAAGTAGTTGCTGTTACTTTAGAGCTTAAGGATCTGAACTCAGTCTCTTACATTACTGAAGACGCATGAAAACTGAGCAAAATACAATGATGAGTGTTCAGTGTTTACACATGAACAGTAAAAATGTTGCTCTCTGTCTGGAGACATGTCATCTATCTTCATAAAACGGTCTACACTGTTCTTGTATGTATAGAAACACAGGGGGCATGATAGTGGAAAAGGAGACGGCCCCAAAATCCCTGTCTCAGAGTTAGCTTAGTCTTCAGCATTTCAGGTTTCCACATGTGACTGCAGTGAATCAAATAGTTTTCTTTTTCCTGTTTACTTATTAACGCTCACTTCCTCTTCCTCTCTCATTGTATCACACTTTACGTAACTTTGTTGTTAACATTATAAAAATGTCCCTAGCATGTAAATGAAGCTGTATAGAAGTTCTAGCAGGTGGAACAGTGAGCGACACTAATTTGCCTCCGATGTTTCCCTGAGAAAGCCCCAAGAAAGAGGCTGAATCCAAGTCGACATGAGGACTTTTAAACCCTTTGTCATACTTGCTGTGATCTGATCCCTTTCATCGCTTCCAGTCTCCAGGGCTGCTCCGTAGAACAGTGTTTAAACCTCAATTGTTTCCATGGAGATTGATCAAAATTCCAGACCATGTAACTCATCTTCAAAGTATTTTACTGAATGGTTCTTAACAGTATTGATGCTGGCAACGTCTGCGTGATATGTGCAGGTCTGCTGCATTACATCGTAGCAATAACAGATACAGTCAGAGTATGTGGGAAAGATTTCCTGTTAGTATATGAGCTGCCAGACACTATTTCATCCCCATTAAGCCCTGAACTGAGGGACCTCAGACTGTCCATACTGACACGAAGAAACCTTTGGATTAAGAGTGAATTAAAAATGTTTTAATAGTCAGATGTCTATTTGAATATTGAAATCGTTTTTCGCTTGTTGTACCTGCTCCTGCTGTGCTCCTCCAACCTGGAGATAAGGGACAGAATTCACAAACCTTGTTTGGTGCAAAAATATATTCCAATGTTTATCAAATATGACAAATATGAGGTTTTAAACTTGAAAAACTGTGAACCTATAATTTGAGTCAACAAGTATTAATGTGCAGTAAAGACCATACACTAGGATGTTTCTAGCCCCAGGAAGTATGGCTGACAAATTGCATTTAGACTCTCGATCCTTCTGTCAATGTAAATAAATTTCCCGGGCTTGTGTAATTGCTTTGGGCCCCTGGCAACAGGCTATAAACAGGCAATAAGCTCACACAATTTATACACAGTGAAAGTCTAGTTTTGAACTTCCACTTGTTGGTACGTACTGCAGGCTCAGGGCCTATGGGAAATGTATTTTTTCCTCCAAATGGGTAATGTAGCATTAAATAGACACATATACGCTCATATAGGACGGTGAGAGTGGGTCAGGGATAAAGTGGGACAAAGTTAGTGCAGAGTCTGGACAATAGCCTCCGGGGCAAACATGGTTGAGAGAAGCTGTGATCTCCATATCACAGAGGCCGGCTGCAGGGCAGGAGATGTCTATCTTGTAATTGCTCTCATATCTATCTGCTCCACCTGAGCTGCATTTATCTGTGTGATTAGCCTGCAGTATCATACACAGAGCAGCAATTCACCTGATAGCAGTGTGACCTAACAATTGTATAGGTATTATATCAGGGTCTAAAAGCTTTGTTATGGTCTTTAAGTAAACTCTTAATGTTGCCAGAGGTTTGAATGAATAGCTCCGAGACTCATCCAGGTTTATAAACTGTATTTGTCAATATTGCCTGCTATATGAGCCTATGTGACAACACAGGATGAGATTATCTGGAGGATCCACTGTGACTAACTGGGTGTGTTGATGACACGTTTTACAAGACAGATTCAAAACTGGGAAGTCTGATCTCAGAGTGAAGAGGTGGTGCAGTACCCGTGGGGCACGTGGGGCATGTGGCAGAACTTTCAGTGGATAAGGCCTCTGCTTGCTGCACCACCCCTTACCTGAACACCTCACCAGGCGAAGCTCCTGCTCCGTTGTGCATGTGTGAAAGGACAACACCAGAGAAAGTCCATCAGATATGTTTTAGTCTGGTCACCACACTAATCTGAAGTTTGCAATCCCCCAAAACTGACACCTTTGACTAGTTCTAGTTTATCACATAAACTTGAAAACCCGTTAACACGACACGTGACACGTGACACGTTAACTTCCTAACTAAGTCTTATCAGTCAGGACTGGACTACCAGCAGTGAATGAAAACAATTTGAACACTATACCGTCAGTAATAGTTCCTCGCTGTCATCTGTTTAAGGAACAGAATCCCCAGTTTTACTTTTTGCTATTATTGTTCCTTGTATGTGCTGTTACCAAGCAACCAATTGCAAAAAGATAATGTGCATCCTGTCTGCACACGGGCCGCGTACATACATGCATGGTCATGTGATATGTACTGTATAAGTGAGTTAACATGAGATCAGATCTGAACTAAAACATTCATCAGGACAGAGAGAGGAAAGAATGGTGAATTACTCAGGGTGAATTCCCACACTATCGCACTGATTGCCAAGGCGTGCCACCCAATAACAGATTGCATAAATAAATATTCAGTAATTATGGCGAGACCGTGAGCTTGGAGGATCACAGCAATTTCTTACATTATCTTCCTGTCATGCTCAAAACTAGAAACTTCAGCATCCCTCAGAGATTCTGCTTCAAATGTGAGCACACCTACACTTGAACTCTTATCTCTCTGCTTCATCTTTTTTACTACAAATTATGTACACTCTTAAATTCACCAGAGAAATTAGATCTTTCCATGTGTTCCTCGTCCCTTACATGTTTTTGATGATCTTACCTTCTACCTGTGAAAGGAAACAAATCATTTGAAAGGCTTCCGGTTTGATGCATTCAGGTGTTTGTGTGAAACTCTAACCTTTGAGATTTTCGAGTCAAACAGCAAAGAACCACATATGTGTGTGTGCTCCTGCTTATCTTTCAGATTTAAAGAAATAGACACTTTGGAAATGACACATATTCGGTCTCTGTCTGACAGTGAGATGAGGATACAAGTCTCATATTTGTACTTGAAGCACACTGCTGCAGCCTGGAGTCTGATGTTGTGTTTAAGCTTGGATGTCAGATTTTTCCAACTTTCTACTTGAAAAAGTGCAATGCACCGCCCAATCACAGTCAGAGTTCCCACTTGTGAACTCGGGGTTAATTTCATCTACCCCGACTTCACGGGGAAGCAGTTGTCTGATGTCACACAATAATGGCGGAGCTCATGGAGATACTGTAGCACTGAGGCTGTCTACCCTCTGTTGGACTCTTGTTTTTTCATTTGTGAGACTGAGAGACAGTGCATGTGTATGTGTTCTCTCCCTAGTATGTATTGGAATTTGTTTCCAAGTACAAAAGTGCTGTAAAATAACACGTACAATGGTGCCTGTTGCCTCATGCATCGTTTCCCCTCCTCTGCTTTGTTTGTGTATGATCTGGCTGCACTGGTCACAGTTGAATTGTCTCATCACGAGCCAAATACACATCAGCTTCTCACGATCAGCCAGGTCTGTTTATGTTTGACAGTGTGCCATCACCGTGCACTGGAACGTTGGGAAGTCGGAGCTCGGCCATTTCACAAAGTGCTGGGGATATGTCCCCAGTGTAAATGGCACCTATGACTTGAGCTAGTGAGATAGGAAATGTAGAGAAAATGGTGAATCAATGTTAAAGACACAATCACCTGCAGTAATAATTACTTTTATTTATTTGACGGAATGGTTTTTTGATATATTATAACTGAAAAATATGATTATATGCTACTTAACATTGATATGTAATCATGTTGAACTTTAAGAATTGTATTAGTCTCCCAAACTGTATCTCCCAGGTAGTTAACTTAAACTTAAATGAATGTGAATGTACAGTAGGTCTTTTCCTCTCTTCCAATTTCTGACTCAGCAGGAAGGCAGAGAGTTAGTCAGCTGGTAGAATGAAGGGGAGGAGATGCTGATGGTTTTAGTGGTTTGTTTGTGTTTAGCCCAGTGGGGGTATCCTGATGCAAACAAGACAGAGGACAAGAAATCGTACACACCCATATAGTCATGAAGACCTTATCTGGAGAAAGTCCTGCTATGATGTTTTTGAACAGAAGGAGAAACATTCAGATTTGGACATTAGAGATATTATCTACAAACCACTTTCATTACAGAATAAGTTTTTTCCTTGAGAATAAATGTATTTTAAAGCATTCAGATATGTTAAGTGGGTGTTTTATGTGTACAGACACACTAGCAGTGAGGATCCAGACAGTGTTGATTAGTTGATCAATCAGTCCATCACTTTGGTCCAGACCAAACTATTGGATTAATATGTTTCATCTGGGATGAACTGTACTGACATCAAGTGCTAGTCGATGTTCATCTAGGGCCAACATCGACTAGCAGGTCCAAATTTTTAATTGCATCACATTTTAGTTACAGGTTAGGATGCTATACCATGCTTAACTAAATTGGCCACCATGCGAACATGCCCTGCAATAAATTAGCATTTTAACATAATCATTGCAAGCATGTTGATGTTAGCAGTTAGCTCAAATCCTCACATAAGACCTGACATTGATGTAAAAACTAATGTATAATTCATATTCATTCAATGAAAGGATTAAGGGGGATTAGGATGAGTGCAGCCTAAAATACACAAATCTCAAGGTTTACTTAATTGAAATCCGCCCCACGTCATGCTAATCAGGAGCATAGCCTACAGTGTAGCATACTACGAAACATAAGTACTTTTATTCTTCAATATTCAGTAGTATTCAATACTGTTCTCTAGTCCAACATACTAATATACAGAAATGATCATTTGCCTTCTGACAGGACTCTTAACTCTCAGATATCTAGAGATAAACATATGATCTCATGATGAACGTGTAGAGGACAGCGTGTCAGTGGCATCTCATGAAAAAAAAGATTTGGCACTAAGGTGAGAAAAGACCACACCACAAAAGTTCAGTGAGTTGAAGGCCAGCAGTATTCGTCAGCTGTAAAAGACAATAAGTGATGTTTTCAAACCAGCTTGAGGCAGCTACAGATGACAACGTGAGGGAGAACATGACATTTGTCCCTCTTTTCTGAAACCATAATCCACATAGGCTTTACTTGTCACTTGTCTGTTTCAGGCATCACCTTTTAGCTGCAGCTGGCAGACACCCTGTCCTGCATGGGTTTGTTTCTGTTTTGCCTTATGTTAGGTTAAACTTCACAAACCATTTTAATCAATCACGTTTATTTAGTGTTTATAGGTTGAGTTTTTCTTTGGTACTCACCTTCCCCACCATGTGCTGACGGAACAAAATGGAGGAAGTGATGCTACACTTTAATTTATACCTTTGGTGACACCAGCAGTGATGTCACTGGGAGCAACCATGTGTGAGGGGAGGTGTAAAAGGTTTTGGAGTTATTATTTGCTGTATTTTATATATGGTGTATGCTTGGTGACCAGTTCTAGCTCAGGCAGTTATTTAAGGTAGTTCTAATAGATCGCCTTCCCCTGCCTTTGTCAGAGGAGTGGCTAGCACGTCATGCCTCATGCTCGCCAACATATATGTACTCCGACCACGCTCACCACCAGAGGAGAGAGGTGGAAACATGCTTACAAACACAAAATAAAACAACAATAATTAATGTGAACATAATTATTAATAACATTTAATATTAAATCGGCTCCTACAAGAAGCAGATTATGGTCTGGTGTTGGAAGGGGCTACATAAGCAGTTGCCATTTCATTTTCAGGGAGTGAAAAGACATTGGTGTGTAGCCAGGTGCATGTGATGTTAATTTAAATTGCTTTGTATGACTTGAGTTTTGTTCAGTTAAGATAAGTTAACTGTTATTTTTTTGTTTTATTACATAAACACTTATTTGACACCTGGACGCTGGTTCTGAGTTGGCCTCCTACAAGATTTACAGGCCACTCTGGTACGCACATAGTCCTGCATTTAAAGGTTCAATTGTAAGATTGAGGTGAAATTGATCTATAGGCTGAAATTGAATATAAAGTAAACCAAGAGATGTTTTCACTAGTGTGTAATCATCTAAAAGAAGGAGAGGGTGCATTGAGGTTCAGGTGCAACATGCAACTTCACCACTAGATTGCACTAAATTCTACACACTGAGCCTTTAAGAGCAGCAGTCGATAAAAATGCTAAATGACAATAACAATAAGATTGAATACAGAATAGAGGAGAAAAAGGCCAGTGTGTTGCCATCAGGCAGAGTGACCATTCAGAAACAATTTGCATTATGAAGCCCATGATGGGCGGCTCTGTCTCATCTCTGGACTCATCGCGTGGTCACCTCCAGATCTGTTGCCGTGGGGTCATACAACACATCAGATGTGTGAATGGCGTGTTCTACACACATGTTGACTGGCACAAGGTTAAGTTACAGAGGTTGATGGTTAGCTTTAGCTTTTGTGTTTAGTTTGTTGCATTTGATTTATACATATATTATTATACACATATTATATATAAAGTGAACTTGTAGATCCTGTGAGTCATTGATTGCAGCTGTAGAAGTTTTTCTTTTCAACCTTCAGGTCAGTGTGAGGTTGTAAAATGAAGTAATTATGTAATGTCAGATTGGCATTTCTTCCAGTCACCACTTTTTCTAATCAGATTGATTAAATCTGATTACAGGCCGACTATTAATCCTCACCTTGATGCAACCCACTGCAATCATCTTCCATCTGACTCTCTCATGCTCTCCTTCTCATCTATAGCACAATTATAACAGGAGAATGGCAGACCCCTGTGGTAAATGAATTTCATATCAGCCATATCATAGTCATTAGATACACTAATGCACTCTATCATCATCTGCTGTGATTATAATAGACTCATAATGTGCTTTTAATTCATGCTGGCTAGCCCTCTCACCCTCTCTCCTTCTTTGTTCTACCACTTCCTCGCCTACGTCCCTGTCTCTGCCGCAGGTTTTGCAGTGAACCTCCAGGTGATCCTGGCGAACCCGCGGGCGCTGTTCAAGCGGCGTGGCTCCCAGCCCGGGATGCAGGAGTCCGACTTCCTCAAGCAGATCACCAAGGTCACCGAGTTGGAGCCCAAGGCCAACAACTGCACCAGGGTCAGTAACCAGACACCACTGTCACCGTGGCAACAGACGGAAAGTATTTTTGTCATAATAAGTCATAATACTGGTCAAGGACCTGATTTAATTCATGCACGAGAGCATTCACTGTTTGCACTTTAAAAATCCACATAATACAAACACAGGTTGATAAAGTATGTCCCATAACACCAAACCTTTTTATATTCAGTGAGGCTTAGTAACTTTTCAACCGTTATAACCAGATTGGTTGTGCAGACAGGATGAGGCTTGACTGATGTTGCACAGTGTTATTTTTACCTCATGACCCGATTGTGCAACGTGGCACCTTGTGCGAATTGATAGAAGATGGGATATTTATGAATATTTATGAAGTTCGGGACAGTCTCAAACAATTAGTCTTTTTTACAACTGGCTTTGGTTTCTTTCAATAGCTTTTTCCATCTTTACCCTCATCAGCTGCAGCTTTTAAAGAGCAACATAGAACTTCATTTTAGATTGAACACGCCCCTTTCACAAATTCCAGACAATACACTCAACACCCCCACCCCCCACCCCCACCCCCTGATCTGTCTAATGTTAGCTTAGCAAGGCTCCTGGGGATATAGCTGATGTGAAGAGAGGGATAAAGTGATTGTACTCATACTTTACTACTTCAAAAAGAAGACAATCAAAATCATACTTTTACAAAAGGTGCATCTGTGTATGTTTGAAGCAGCTAACCTATGAGGAGGATAAATGGCAGTAGACAATTATTTGAGACAGAAAACAAAGCAGTCGTAACAACTGTCAGTTTAAGTTTAAATAAGATATCCATCTCCCACATTTGTGTTTTAAGGGTCAAAGGTCACACAGGCAATATGTTGTTTTTATCCTCTATGAAATCAAAATGATTTGCCTGTTTGACTTGTCACAGTTACTGCAGTATGCTGGGTAGGATTGATCAGTCAGATATGAAGTATGTCATCACACTGCACTGACCTGCATATTAGGGCTGGATGAGACAGACTTGGGTTTAATAAAAGGCGGATTTATCTCCATGTAGCACTTGTGGGTTTACGTGTGTGTGTGTGTGTCTGGGGCTCATATTAAACTGCAGTCATAATCATCACGATCACAGCAGCAGCTAAACATGGAGCATCTCCCCCACGACTGACAGCATGAGTTATGCTTTCAGCCGCTGGCACAGTCAAACTTAGACACACACAGCTTGAATTGGATGGAAATGGTGTTATAGAGCTATCAATTCTAGTTGTGTGGTTAGACAGCTTAGATCGATGCAGCTCATCTCAAATTACCACAGTCCCTGTCGGCACTTGGTTTTATGAAGCCACTCATCCTCTTGACAACCCTCACGGAGCCACCTTAAAAGGATTTTTTGTGAGGAATGGATTCTATTATGTTTTCTACTTTCAGGGAGTGTGTGAGCTCAAAGTGTCACGACCCCAGTTCTTCCAAACAAAAACCAAGTCTGCAAGTGGAATTAATTTACTGGCTTTCATTGTTTTGTACGGTGGCCCTGAGAGCTCAATGCACTGCAACTTAAGATAACACATGCAAGTGGACAAAACACAAGCAAAGTAAGAAAAGATCTTCATCAATTTCACAACACAACACAACAAATACAGAAAACGACAACGGAAGTGTTTCCAGAGGACAGCTAAAAGTGATGGACACTGCTGCCACAGGAGACACAAAAACATCCAATATATCAAACAAATTCGGTTCCACACAGGTGTTGTGCATATTTTTCACGAACGGTTAGGGTTAGAATCCTCATCGTATCAGGCCATCATGAAATACCAGGAGCGGGCGAGTGTGTGTGTGTGTGTGCTCCCAAATAGCGTGCACACACACTGCGACACACAGTGAGATCAGAGCTCGGAAGAGGGGACAAAATTGCTCTTTTGATACCCCTGCATAATATGGACAATATATTGCCTCACAAACAGGGGCTTGGTTGTTAGCGCTGTTTATTCAGTTTAACAGGAGAAAACGGCATGTCTCTATCTAGCTCAGACCATTGAGGAGTCATGACGCTCTAAAGACAACATGATATTTGAGATCATATACGGCCCAGTGGGTCTCAGAGGGTTAACAGGATACATCTGCAATAATAAAGTTTATTATTGATTAAAATAAACCCAAAACGATTACAGTTTAGCAAATTTTCCAAGATCACCGACTTTAACAAATCCAAACTGCGGCAGCAACAGCAAGTGGACGTGTCCATCACTTTTAGGTGTCCTCTGGAAACACTTCCGTTGTCGTTTTCTGTATTTGCAGCACGTTTCTGTAATGTGTTGTGTTGTGTTGTGAAATTGATGAAGATCTTTTATTACTTTGCTTGTGTTTTGTCCACTTGCATGTGTTTTCTTAAGTTGCTGTGCATTGAGCTCTTACGGCCACCGTAGTTTTGTTTGTCTTAAAATGTTTTAAATATAGAAATTGCTTTTCAGTAACTGTTTTGGCTAATATTGGTGATGGTGATGTCTTTATTTCACTGCTTGATGATCCGACTGATATGTCATCTCACATAATCATTATCTTGTTTCCATTGGTTTCAAAACAGTCTAAGCAGTGAGACCCCACCCCTGAAATATGTTTAGGAGGCGTCATCCTCAAAGTTACTTTTTATTTTAAATCAAGGGCCAATTAGATGTCTGTTCATTATTCATGATTTAGTATATTTTATATATTTTGAAATCGTTCCTTTTTCAAGCACACAGTGAACCTCAATTTTTGTTTGTAATTCTTAACAAAGTGTTATAGTCCTATATTACGAAAAATATTGTTGTTATTTTTTGAAGGACTACTGAAAGGACAGGGGCACTTCATGGGCCAATCAGACCCTAGCCCCTCCCCTACTCCACAGTAGGCCATCACTTCAAGAGTTTCCAAGGTAACAACTCAAAGGTTGACAAGTTTCAGAAAAGTGCTGCAAATAGGCTAAAAAACTGATTTTAGATTTCTAACTGAAACAATATTTGGTGTCATTTCTTATTTTAATCTTTTTTTTGACTTTTTTGGCTTGTAACTATAAAAAAGCCAACTTGAACTGGCCAAAAAAGAAGCTTGTCTCTTTTTTCTACTTCTGTTAGAAACATGAGTGAAATGCTCAACAACATAGTTTAGGTGTCACAGTTGCACAGTTGTACAACGGAATGTTTCCTCTAGTGTTTGCTTTAATGTATGTTTTTTGCATAAAACATTTCATCACTGATCGCCCCCATAACCCCCATCGAAGCAAGTGTTAAGTCCTTGAAGTGGTTATTTGTACATAACAATGGATGTATTAAAAGGGGAGGGAAGCTCAGTGGGGCAGAATATGATCAGGGCCCAGTTTTATTTTATGCTGCACCTCTGCTGAGGATGAAAGTCAAACATCATCTGAACTGCCAGTCCAGTAATTTTGTGTTGTGGAGTGTGACAGACACAGCAGCATGTAGGGTGCACCAGCAGTGAATAAACTGAATCGCTCATCCTGTAGCTGCCTCTGTCCTTTACACTCCAAACTGTCTCTTCATTCTCTGTGGAGATGCTTCGTCTGGAATCAACAAATGTAAAATCTAAATTTACTGGTTCACCGTATGTGTGCAGGTCACATCGCTGCACTCCCCAGTGGGTTATGGGTAAATGTTTCCTGCAGGGAATTCGGATAAAGCCCCCTGGAGCTGCTGGATCATCATTTACAGCTGGCTACTGCCGCCACTGCAGACAGCTCTGTGTTGAAACTATCATCATCATTATCAGCCCCATTACACTAATGGAGGTGCCCTGCCGCTGATATTAATACAGACCATTAGCGGGCTGTGACATCATCAGTCACCACCCGGCACTGCACGGACAACAGGATGTGACATCAGCATTTATCATGTCAGAGTTACAAAAGCAGCGGGATGTGACATTATCACTCACATGCTGTGCAGTTAGAAAATGTGACATGATTCAGGAAGTCGTTCCTGCACATTTACCTTTGACATCGCTGATCATAACTCATGAAGCTGCAGTGTGAAAGTGTGTGAAAGAGATATGATGTCCTGACTCTTAAAGGGATGGTTCACCCAAGAATGAAAATCATTATCTACACAGCACTATGCCGATGGAGGGGTGGGTGACGGGTTTGAGAAAGCACTTCAGGAGTTTCAGGTGTAAACAGCGTGGCAGCCAAATCCAATACAACCGAAGTCAATGTTGACAGATTCTTCAAATACAACATGGTGTAAATTACCTGGTTTCGAGTCGAATTGGAATGTCAGGGCTGACGGACACTTGGATAACTGAGCAGGAGCAGTATGGAGGCTTGTTACTGTTTTTGCAGATCCTGTAACTGTGATGGCATCTGATAATGGTGGTGGACCACGATCGAGGTGGCAGCTGATGGTGGATCCCAATGATTGTGGACTATGGTGACATCCGATCTTGATGGTGGATCCTGATCGTGGCTGCAGACCATTACTGACAATAATCCAATGGAAATGCTCTTATTTTTCTGATGTTCTCCATTACATGCATGATTATTGCACTTCTGTCCGTCCTGCGAAAGGGATCCTTCACATGTGGCTCTCTATGAGGTTTCTACATTCTTTTTCCCCTGTTAAAAGTTTATTTTTTTGTAGATACTCTTGTTGAGGGTTAAGGGCAGAGGATGTCACACCTTGTTAAGCCCTATGAGACAAATTGTGATTTGTGAATATGGGCTATACAAATAAAATGTGATTGATTGATTGATGACTGTGGGCACGGAGGTGGAGGAGAGAGCACCTTCACCTGCACCAGAGGATTCATCCGTGCAGCTGAGGGCTGTGGGCTGATTGATCCTCTGGTTAAAAAGGCAGCAGCAGAGCCGCCGGGGAGAGACACAGAGAAACACTCAAGGAGACACACACGGGAGGAAAGACACATGAGAGACTGGAGAGAGCTCAGCTGAAAAGTTCTGAATTTACGTTTGCACCATATGTTAAAGAATCAAATATGCTAAAAAGCGACTCGTTTGTCTCTGGCTGTGTTTGGGGGGGCCCCCGGTGGCATCATCAATTGCAACGGTTATGTTTTTGTCTGTTGTTTTTTACGTTTGAAGAAGGAGTCCCCATTGACTTCAATTGTATTGGATTTGGCTTCAATGCTGTTTACCCCCTTAAACTCCAAAAGTATTTTGTGGACTCAAACACTTCACCCATTCCTCCATCGGCACATGTGGTGATAAAAGCAAATGTAAGAAATCTCAATGTAAATAGTTAGGTTTTAGGAGCATTTATAAGGCACACTGGGGTTTTCACAGCAGTTTGCAGTACATCATTATACATGTAAGTGCAACTGAAATCACAGTCTTTAATTAATGTGTGTGTGGAGTTTGTCAGAAGACATCACGGTTATAAAATCTGGGTTTTAACGGAGCAGCAGCTTGGAAATGGCCTGTAGTGGAAGTGACTGCTGGTTGACATTAAGTCATAATGAGCCGTGTTTCAGTCACTGTTTCATGCTTGTTCCCCCATTTGACAACAGAAAAGGAACAAAGTGTCAATGAGAACAGCCTCATTTGGAATTTAATTGAATTAAAGTACATTATTATGTAAATGAGCACAGAGAGTTGGAGAGAAGCAAACAGATAAAGGGCGGAAACTGACTGAGACTGGGCAGAATTTAAATTTGAAGAAATTACATCATTAATCTGCTGCTTAATTCGTTTTATCATCTGATGCCATTAGCCACATGTGGTTCCACAACAGTTTTCCTTGACCTTGTCTTATTAGGGTTTGGCCTCTGTGCTGGAAAAAACCCCAATGAGATCCAGTTGATTAATTGAAAAGTTCTGGTTAGCTCTTTCCTTCAGCCTTCAGTATTCATGCTAAGCTAGACTAATGTACCTCATATTTGACAGATCAGAGAGAGGCATTGATCTCCTCAAGAAAGTAAATAAGTTCCCACAATGGCAATTCATTTCTTTAAAGTGGACTTGACCATGTTAGGAATGTTTTCAGTTGCAGGGAATCAATCAACCGAAATCTCTGCATTTCAAGGATAAGTTCACGCCTGTTTTCAGACATGAACTCTAGAAAATGTCCCCTCAATGGGGTGTGGACATTCTCCAACATATGAAGAACATAACAGAACATTTTCCAGATCAGCGGTTGTCCTTCCAAGTTGACATCTACTTCACCAACTTCCACGTGCATGGTGCCTCTTTTTCATCCTGAGATATTTGTTTGGTGATGAATTCTCTGGACATTGTCCTGCTTTATTCTCACTTGCACTCACACAGACATTCTGCAGATAATTTCATAGGAAGCTGGAGAGAAACTGACTTGGGACAATTATGTTCTCACATACAGCTCCTCCGGAATATTTCAGGAGTTCAGTGCATGTCTGGTCTGAAAGCAGCAAAGGAAATCCTGTTAAACTTCCCCAATATAACTGAGATGACATTACATGAAGTGAACAATTTATTTAACCAAAGATCTTAGGTGCTTGTGATAAACTGCAAACTGGAATCATATGATAAGTAATGTAAAGTAATGTTAGATTGAAACATTATTGTCATTATTATTCACTATAGCTTTGTTCAACAATACGATAATTATGTTCCTGTAATCACATCACCATAATTTATTAATTAAAAAACTAAGTATGCAGTACATTACACAATTTGTGTAAGTGATATTACCAGTTATTGGGCCATTTCTAGATTTGTCTCTCAGTTCAGCTAAATCCTGTCAAACTGAGCCTCAACATCTTGCCTTGGACAGATTTAGTAATATCTCCAAGCACCTCTGTTTGGGTTCGGCTGGCCTGAGCAGTTGCCATTGAAACGATTTGATGTGGATGGCCTCTCCAGCAGCTGCGACACACCCAGGCTCTGTCCATTCTGGGGAAGGTATCTCGGATCAGATCAGAGAGCCTGAATCCCCGACCTTGACAATAGAGGCCTGAAATGCTCATCTGATGGCCAGGTCAGTGTCTGGAGACGACTGACAGGAGCTGTAATGCAGTTAGAGCGGGAGAGTAATGGCAACAGACAGCAGTGACAGGGCGAGAAAGGTGGGGGGAGGTAGGAACAGATGGAGACAGATGATAGCACAGGAGGAAAAGGAGATAGAGGAGAGAGGAGCAGAGGAGGGAGAGTAAAAGGCCGTATGGAGGAAAGGGGATGGATTGATTGAAGGTGGAGATTAAAAAAGGAGAAAGAAAGAAAGGGGACACATGGAGGTCTGCTGCCATGGACTGAAAGATTATACCACAGTCTATTTCATTTGCATCGGCTCTCAGGTTTCTGCAAAACTTAATTTTTGCTTTATTAATGTGGCTAAATGCTTTTCCAACTTCTATTAGTTAAAGTCGTTAGGTCCGGTTTGGGTGATCTGATCCTCAGTGCATCTTAAGTGCATTTGCAAATGGGTTTGATGCATTTTCTTCGTCTATAATTCTGGTTTCTTACAACTTGGCTCCTGAGATTCTCTTTCTCGTCCTCATTCTTGACCATGGAAACAGAATAGTTTGCAAAAACAGTCTCAAGTCCTTGAAGTTGGAGAAAAAATTAAGGATTGTGTGATATGATCTAAAGCTTTGCACCTAAGGACCTGGTTGTGTGATTGTTTCTTTTTAAGTGGATCTCACTATAAGGGGCTGTCACTTTTTGTACAACAATCAAGTTCAAATGATTAAGAAGTAACACATGATTGAAAAACTGCTGTCACAGCTTAAACTAGGCTCTGGAAGGGACGGTGGTCTATTCATTCATGGTGCTTCTGAGTCTTCATGAATTTTCAGTCATTGTTAACACAAAAAGGCACAGGCAGTTCTAAAAGGTTTATTCTTGCATGATATTGAATCTAAAATGATTTCACACTTTCCTCCAACCTGTGTTAGCAATGAGAAGTCAGACTGGATTTTACATAAAAAAACTAAGTTAATGGTTTGTTGAAATCTTCTTTACCTCCTGAGAGCCATCAATAGACTTTTCTGAAAAATATAAATAGATAAATAGATAATAGATAACATAAGCTGATGTCTGCAGCACTTCAATTAACAGAACCAATCATTTCATTCTGCGTACCTGAGCATCCCCCGCCCGTGCTCTCACTGCACATGACCGGAGTCTTCAGAAAGATGGACACCGCTGCAGCAGAGAGGATCAGAATTTAGTGAGCGAGTCACAGAAAAGTCGTCTGTAGCAGTTGTCAGGCAGCGCACGTCCATGTGTGACGACCGATGTAGGGGGTGGGATATATTGGTTGGATATTTTCAAAGTGTAGCCTGCACTTGTTTGCTTTTCCAGGATAACCAACCATAGCTTTTAAATAAATATAAATAGTTACATGATAAAACACGTTTTAAGCAAACAACAATGTTGTTAAAAGAAACAGTTATGATCCAAACTGTTGGTGACCAACAGGCTAAATTTGGGTGATTAGGAAGGATTATTTAACCCTTGTGTTGTCCCTGCTTCCCCCGGCTGTTGGCCCCCCTCACATAGCCCACCCCATATTAGGATGCACACGTAGGGCAATAGACAAGTGAGCAGCCCTTGCAGACGTATTTGTTACACCCGCGGCACGCGGTGTGAGTTTTACAGTCCTTCTTCTCTCTCTCCATATCATGAAGGCGTTGTAGGAAGAGACGTCGATAATGTTGTGAAAGATGACCAGGGGCCAGCACGCAGTCATCCTCCTGCAGCTGTACGTTCTGATCACCTTGTCTAGGTTGTCCTCACCACCTTTGTTGCGGTTGTAGTCCAGGATGATGACCGGTTTCCCGTCCTTGCGGACGCTGACGTCTGCCTTGGTGTGCCGTGTGCTCAGGAGCACCAACATTTCTTTGGGATGTAGGACACCAGAGTGGTGGTGGGCGTGAATGCAAACTTGGATGAGAACACCTCTCTTCCCTTGACCGTGAGCAGTCCGGTCGGGAGCTCGGGCTTGTTCTTCCGAACTGTGCCGACCACGGTGAGCTTCCTCTCCAGGAGCTGCCGCGCGAGTTCGTAGGAGGTGAAGTAATTGTCGCACGTGACATTACGACCGTGCAGTCCCTCCTTTACATCGAGCACTACCCCCAACCCCTAACCTCTGAACGGAACCAGTTGCTCGTCCACGGTCACTTCGGGCCCCGGGTTGTAGAGGTCCGGTAGCCGTGCCACCCACGCGTCCCAGACCTCTCGCATGGCCGCCAATTTGTCCATGGCTCGTCTCATGCGTCTCGTCTCGTGGTCGTCGAAGCGCAGCAGTCCGGAGTACGTGTGGAAGAGTTTTAGGGGCATCGTGTCACGAAATATCGCCCGGCCACTCTCGGCGTCCCACAGGCTGGCGGCGGCCTCGCCCCGGGACCTGTACACGCCCGCTAAGATCAGCAGCCCTATGTAGGCGCGCAGGTCGGTCTCATCCATCCCTTTCCATTCGTCGCTGTATTTTCGACGACCCCCCCGATTCGTCATCTCCAGGATGATGCTCTTTACCGTCGGCGTGATGAACAGGTGGAATGTCGAGGCTAGGTCACCGGTGCAGCTCGCCGCGTGGAGTGCGGGGCACGGGGGGACCCCGCTTTGAGCTGCAGCAGAGGAGGAGGAATAGGAGGAGGAGGAGGAGGAGGAGGAGGAGCAGCGGCCCTCTTCTCGGCCATACGCCCTTGAGGACCATGTTATTTCCCCGTTTCTTGACGGGAAGGTCTCTCTTTCTACGAGTCTGGTGATGTCGCCGTGGTCTTGTCCTCCTTCTTCTTCTTCAAAGGATGACGAATCTGCAGAAGCCTCACCCACTGGGTCATAGTCTTCATCGCCATCGTCTTCATAGTCATAGTCACAGTCACCGTCACCATCGCCTTTGTCTTCGTCTTCGTCTGCGTCTCCGTCCTCTCTGTCTTCTTCTCTGTCTGCTTTTCTATCTGCTTCTCGGTCTGCTTCTCCATCTCCTTGTCCGTCTGCTTCTTGTTCTGGCTCTTTCGCGTCGTCTTCGGGTTCAGAGGATGGTTGCTGGGAGAATAGCTGTTGGAGAACCTGTTCTCTGGTGAAACGCTCCTGACACGACATCGTGCCATGGTCCGGGAGGGGGGCACGTGGAGAATGACGCACCGGCTTCTTTGAGGGTCTAATGTACCCCCCCAGATTACAATTGGAATCAGGTGTGGGTCTAAATGACCCAACAGGAGACACACACACACACACACTCTTGGTCAATCCGACCCAGGAACAACACGAGGGTTAATAAAGCAAACAATACACTGATAATAGCCCTCTTTCAACATGCCTAAAAATTCAACCTTATTAGAAAACATGTCTATTTTAGTCCAAGTGCAATGTTTTCACAATGAGTCAAATTGATGGACATAGGATCCATGTTTGGACGAGACTGGAATTGAAGAACAGTCAAGGTAAAACTATGAGCTCTCGCTGCTCAAGCCTCCATCCACAAATTTCTCCTCCTGATGGGGAGACACAAGGCTGCCCTCCCCTCATGCTATTAAGAGAAAAAAACACTCTAACCTGGTAAAGCTTTTTGTCTGCAAGTTGCTTGAGGGAGGAAGAGAAAAAAGAGCCAGCAGGAGAGAGGACAGAGGTAAAAGCAAGCACAAAACCATAAGAGGAAAGGTGGATGTGATGAGAGAGGAGTACTTAGAGAGAAGAGAAAGAGGAGTGTGAGTCCAGGGGAACTGAGAGGGTACTCTGACTGCATAATTGGTGCATGCACGCGCACACATGTGCACGGATGCGCCCCTGTGCATTACCCCTCTCCCCACAGCTCTGGAGTGATGCTTTAGTGGCTGCTACATTAGCCTTGTTAGATATGCAAAGCGGGCCAATTAGCAGCACAGTGTGCAGGAAGTGACATGTTCCACCTGAAGAAGCCCAGAAACAACTGCAGCCTACGAAGCCAGCAATAAATCATGCCTCTGCGAGTCTGTGTGTGTGTGTGTGTGTGTGTGTGTGTGTGTTTGTGTGTTACTTTGAACACAAAAATGGCCCACACCTGAATTATAAGCTCATTAGCTATGGGCTAAAAAAAAACATTCTCACTCCAAATAACCTCACTTCTATCTCCGAGGAATTAAATCCGTCCCTGTCTCCAGGAAAATATCAATCTGTGCCTCCACTGCAGTGTTTCCTCACCAGTGTATTGCTGTGAAATTGGCTGCAAACACAAGACAAATTTCAGCTGCAGTGCCGTGTTTGATTTGGTCCATGTCAGGGGGTGTGAGGCTGTCTCTTCGGTGAGGAAGACCGGTGAGCATCAAACCCAACATTGGGAAGATACTATACCAGGTCTGTTTCAAAGAATTCAGCAGAGTCTCCTATTTGGCAGAGCATCAATGAGTAATGAATGTTTCCAGTGAGGGAAACACAACTGCCCATTAACTTTAGACAAGCATATTGGCATTTTATTAAAAACCAGACTGTGACCAATGTTGTTTACCTCCAGTGATGTGGAGGTTCCCACAAGCATCAGGGGTGTCAGAAGAAGTCTGTACTGAGACTCTTATTTGTCTTATTTCCTTACTGTGGTTTGATCTGATGGAAGACACAGTGTGTTCAGCTGTATTGTGGGAGGTCAAATATTTCACTGTGATGTGTGACGTCCAGGTAAAATAGATTTCTACTCTTTGCTTGTCAGTGCAGGTTTGACTTCATGTTGGATTAGGATCAGGTCCAGTCTGAACACTGTCTGGTCTATTCAGATGAGGTCACTGTAATAATTTAACTCTTTATTTTCTCGTCTAAATAAATGTGAGTGTTTCGAGGTCCAGTGAAGGATTTAAATGTA
Source organism: Verasper variegatus (assembly GCA_026259375.1). Classification (NCBI taxonomy): domain Eukaryota; kingdom Metazoa; phylum Chordata; class Actinopteri; order Pleuronectiformes; family Pleuronectidae; genus Verasper; species Verasper variegatus. The sequence continues at coordinate 3,484,066 of CM048050.1, forward strand.
TTTCCTTCTTTATTAAACATTTGCAAAGCCCACTTAAGCCAATTCCTTCAAACGTTCTCTTGGACTCAAAGATTAACTGATTAGAAATCAGTGGTCAAAGATCATGGTGACAAAAAAATGTATGTAGACAGAAACTGCACTGGTTGGTGGAAACATATTGCAGGGTGGTAATTTTAGTTTTAAGTTTGTAGCATCATCTGTCAGCAATGTGAATAGTGTGAATCCACTTGCGTGTGAGTCCGGGTACAAACAAGATGGGGATGCACATCTAAAAACAAGATTGCTCCATCGCACTAAACCTGCACTGTATCCCTTTAACCTGACGGATCGTTGGAGCCCAATCTCATTTTAAGTAATATTAAAAAAATAGACCAGAATAAACCAGTTAGGCTTTAACTCTTTGACCCTGTTTTCAGAGTGAGTTTCAACTTGTACAATGATCACAAGTTTTGAACAGACATTTTTTCTACACTGACTCACACACAAGAAAAGTAAATCTTGGCCACTAAATTTCAGGTATCAGCAGCTCGAATCCAAGAAGTATCACCCTAAATTCTGAGGTCTTTCACAGTATCAGTAAAGCTCTGCCATCCACCTGCGTCTGTGTGTATCTATCCAAGCATAACAGCCTCTCCATTCTTTTTGTAGCGAGTGGCTTCTCCCCCTGTCAGCACATTTCCTCACCCTTCTTTCTCTCTGTTCCAGGTGCTGGTTTGGCACACACGCACAGAGAAGCCGCACCTCGCAAATGAGCCCAAACATCGAAAGGACACTGTGGTCATCGAGGTGTGAGAGGACGGAGCTGAGCACAGGATCCGCGAGCAGGAGCTGTTTGTGGCTGCCCGTTACCTCTTGGCTGGACTAAAGACAGCCCCCTGCTTTGTCTCCTTATCGGCTTCATACGATCTGTTCACGATGGACACGGACCCGGAGGAGCTGCATGACTCAAGACTTCTGGCTGTCTGTCAAACGTACTTTGTGAGAACTGGAGGCCACGGCACACGTTCCTTTTACAAACTGGGATGACTTGGATTGTTGATTTTCTCCATCCATGACTTGCTGATGAAAACACTGACATGAATATCAGTTTGAATCATGAAAACCTCATTGTCAAGTTAACTGTTTTCACTGTGATGTAGTTTCCATAAACAAGGCTTGTGGTCCAGCATATGTTTGATGACAGTGGTAATGTTCTGCTGATGTTTGTCATAGTTAAAGGAGTGTTCAGCATCAGGGGGAATTCTGGAGCTTGCTTTCTCTCTGATAGGGACATGAGAAGGTTAGCAGTGGCAACTCGATTTGAAACACTACAAAAACCAACCTACTGACACAATCAGATTGATTTGAAGATATGACTTCAAATTAATACCACCATTATTTAAATTTTCAATCATTTTTACCTCGATTATGATTAATGGACGTAATGTTCTGGCTGTGACACGTTACATCTCGAGTTGCGTGTGTGGCATTTGAACTGCACTCCCAGTAGAAAGTTTGAAATCTCTTTGACTGCGTTTTAGTCCTGACACTCATCATTGTGCTGGTTCATGAGTGGTCACATGATATGCGTTTTCAGGCTCGTTGGTATGGATGGGTATTAAACCTGACACAGACCCACAACACTTGTGTGGACAGAGACATTTTAATTTTCTTTATCAAATTTTAGATCAAAAAGTGTTATGGATGTAACCTGAGATAAGCTAATACCACATCCTGTTTGCAGCTGCATATGCAACATACACAATCATTGTTTTTCTTTTCACTCCCAGAAAAAGGAAAGTGAGCCTGTTGGCAAAAGTATTAACTATGACACTCCAACTCAGCTTTTCAGTCTTTTCATCACCTTCCAAAAGTTTCAGCTCCAGTTGTTCTGAAGGAACACCCCCATCTCCATGTCTGTTAAACAGAACCAGCTCTGGTCTTCTTGTTGACATTAATTACATGTCTCAAAGGTAATGATTTATTGATCCCTAAATGCTACATCATTCTCTTTTAAATCACCCTGAACTGATCATATATAATGAACTGGAGCAACCTTCGCCCTCCTCTCATCCTGTATAAATGCGCAGGGTGTGATCAGGTTTGGAAATGGCACACGTGAAGTAACAAGAACCACCTCTCCTGACAAACTGCAATCAATAATGTAGAGTGTGGAGGCCTACAACAAAGGAAGCTGGCCTCACAGGAAAACCTCGGCGGAAGAATAAAGAGGGATAACTTGAGTAGATGGGATGTAAACAGCACATCAGATGTGCTTCTGGTTTCACAGCTCAAATGTGCAAGGCACCATTTCTTCAGTGTGCTTTAACAGCAGTGTTGCCAGCTGGAGTGCGGGACTCTGAACGTCTGTCACATTCAAGCACTTCGCCAAAACAGTTCACACAGAGCCGATACAGCCTGTCAGGGCCGGGAAGATCTCTCTGTATTTAGCAGAATAACAGAGTCTAAATCTGGTGTCTGTGGCAACGTTGCCGCACTGGCTGCGATGCCTTCTGCATGAACCGGGGAGCAACCGTAACAATGGAGATGCAGTTGGCTACAGCAACTGTGACAGAACAATGCAAGGAAGCCTTCAAGGGAAGTTTCTGATGCTCTACATAACAGGAGAGTCGCCGTTCAGAGGAAGGATTAGTCTAAAAAAGAAAGTGATGGACATTGAGGACAATCATGGATTTAAAAGTGGTGTGGCCATTCCTCGTTGGCTGACTCAAGCTTTTAAAGCTCCTGGATAGGTTAGCATTAGGTAGCTATTATTTACACAGAATTATTGTCTTGGAACTATGGTCATTTCTGTGTTTGACAGTGTCTGTGTCACTGCCAGAAGGGGGAGACTAAAGTTCCGCACTGCAGGTTTAAGTTTAGAGGGCACTGAACATGTCTTTGTATCTCCTGTACACACAGGAAATAAAAAACAGGATTAAAGCCAGGATTCTACAGCCTTTATTCCAAATGACCCTCTTGTAAAACTTGGAACAGAAATACAGGAGCAAACAAAATACCCCAAAAGATAAAACAGTACTTTTACAGTTAAGAGTCATTGGACAAAGACGAACACAGAAAAACTTTCTTGCTATTTATTGTTTCAATGCACGGAAAACACTTTTTTTCCCCCTCTGTACTAGGCACCATAAAATGTAAACACATTGGAAATAAACCTGGAGGACATTAGTTTTATTGAATTTGTATAAGTGTCATTCACACTAACCACTTGTGTCACAGAGTGCTACAGTTATTGCATGGCAGAGGGACCCTGTGTTTACAGACATGAATCTCTGCACTGAAGCTCGGCAGTGGGATTGCAGCTCTGTGTGCATGTGTGTATGTATTTTGTTCTTTTCTCATTCTCTGTGCTGATCTTACTCCCATTATCCTCCTCCTGCCAGTCTAGCCCTCTAATTGGTCGTCCAGGTTTATTTTCTCATGACTTACTGTGCTTCTCTTGAACTGCACACAACAAAACACCACAATAAAGATGGCGGATGGCAGAAGAAATGTTTACAGCATCATATATTGAAGGAGAAACATAATTTTCAAAAAATAAAGTTGGATTTTCTTATCCTGCAGTTGGAAATGAAGTGACAAATCACAACCCTGTGGGAGATACAGTACCTGCTCTGCTATTTAAAGTGCAGAAAAAGACAAAAAGCCCTGTGATTCCAGTGGTGCTTTAATTTGCCTCGGGGAGCAAAGGGGGAAACGGCTCATTTCATCAACAAGGAAGTGTCTTAACTGGGTCAGAGCCCGGCTTCCACTGAAGCCAGCTCGTTTGGTTTTAAAACGCTTCAGAACATCACAGCGCGGCGAGCAAGGACATCCCGGGGACTCACAGGCCACCCAGCAATTACTGACACTTAAAGGGAATCCAAGACATTTACAGATTTTGGTTGTTTTTAAGCAGTTTGGGAAAAAAAATGGGTTGGATATATTCATCTCTTAATAAAAGCATTGATACTGGTTATGTATTCATCAGTGGTTCCCTGCCTTTGTTGGCTTAAATGAAGATATAAGAAATGTTTCCTTTTAACTGGGGCTGGGCAGTTACTTCCTTCGAGTTTTTGTCTGTGCAGTATGTCTTCAATGTCTAAAAAATGAAAACTGAATTATTACAACGATCCTAAAAATGATATTTTCAGTGAAAATTTTACACGAGAGCTGCATTAGCTTTTTTCAGTTACAACAGTTCCTCAATGACAAGATGATCACTATAGTGTAATAACATACGATAAGAGATGTTATTGTGACCTTACTTGTGACACCTTGTTTCAGTTTGAGTTGAGTGAGAAGAAGTGTGATGCTGAAGCTGAATTGTTAGTCTTATGAGGCAAGACTCTCCAGTGTCTCACAATTACAAGGTATATCGTTCTGAAATAAACAGAAAAAACTAAAAATATATTTTATTTTATCTATTTCTTATAAGGTAAGAAACACTGCTATCATGATCATTTACTTTGGAGCTGATCAGTGATACACTGGCTGCTGTGTGGGGATAAAAAAACACTACTGGCTGCAATGAGACCCTTTTTCCTTTGATAGTCTGAATGTTGTAGAAATTCTTTGCCGGAAAATGATCAAGTTTTGTGAAAATCAATCAGTGCAAAATAACAACTACTGTAGAAGCAGCTCTAAACACATGTCAGTCAAAGCCTGTGGGATTTAGCAATGCTAGACTTCACAGGCTGTTTTTAAGTAAAGGGAGGACTTTATCTCCACAGCAACATCCCCCAGCACCACCACACACACATACAGTGCCATGTGACAAATAAAACTCAAACCAATGTTGTAGAGAGTGACAGCATCAGCCTCTCTCCTATGGCTCTGAAAGAGTGGGGGGGGGTTCACATCATATTCACATAGATACAGTACTGTTCACACGATTATCTGCTACAAGGCTCTGCTCGCCCTACAGGGGGGGGCGGGCGGGGTGGGGGGGGTGGGGGGGGGGGTACAATTTACACAGCAGAGAGAGGGGTGAGGACAGGGTAGCGTAAACCAACCACAACATAGCCATATCTACTGTAAGTACTCAAGGACTATTCACACACTATCCATTTTGGTAAGATATACTGTAATATTACTATAATAGGACTTGAAGTTACTGGTCCAGCAGCTTTCTTTTTTGTTTTGCTGTTTTTGTGCCTTTTTCAGACATCAACAACAAAAGGAAACCAAATGAGGACACCCAGATAAAGACAGCACACGACAGCTGCCAGTCTCTTTTTTTTTCACTTGCCTCCATGGTGTCTTGGAGTGATGACATCTTGGCTTCTTAGAGTAATGACGGTGAAGGGATTTGGGATGGGATTTTAGGAGATGCAAACTGTCCCCGCTGTGCGTTATTATTTAACTAAAAGCTGTTAGGAGATGGGAGGATCTCAGAGAGATTTTCAGCCATTTGGTTGCCATGTGACTGCCCCGTGTTTCCCCCCACTCATCCTCTGGACCTCCTCTTCATCACTTCCACAGCTGAGTGCTGAGGGTCTGGCCAGAAGCCGTCGGTGGAGCCGCAGGCCAACCGGCCGCGGGGGCGCCTGATGTCGGCCCTCCTCCGCTCATGGCCATGCCTGACATATGCTGGGTCATCTGAGAGAGAAAAGAGAGGAGGGGAGTCAGCGTGAGCAAGAAAGAGACAGCAGTGAGAGGGGTGGGCTGACCCTCCATCCTTAAGCTCCACTCCCATACCTCCATCCCTCGCTCTTACCTTCGCTCTCCTGCTCTCAAAGGTTTCAATCTTCCCCTGCTCCCTGCCCTCTCCCCCCATTCTCCTCCTCTGCTCCTCCTGCTTGCCCTCCCCCTTCCAATCTGTCTCATCTATTATGAATGTGCTTTGCTGCAGTGCTACTCACTTATCTGGTCATCTGAGAGCTGTGGATGAGTGTGTGTGCAGGTATGTGTGTGGTCATGCATGCCAGTCTAAGACAGTACGTGCAACCATGTGCTCATTTATCAACTCACCATTCCATTACATCTTCCTGCACAATATGAACACACACTTTGCACCTCCTGCCTTCACTCTTCAAAGCTGGTGTCCTGTGTGTGTGTGTGTGTGTGTGTGTGTGTGTGTGTGTGTGTGTGTGTGTGTGTGTGTGTTTGTGTGTGTGTGTGTGTGTCAGCAGTAATTTATGATTGTTCATTAACCTCCCCAGTTGTCAAGCAGTAACAGTTTTGAGTGCTTTATGAGCTTACTCAACTCAACTCAACACTAAATATGAGTTAGTTCAGTTCATTTATGGGGATAAAACAAAAGGTGTAAAATATGAGACCAATTGTGTGTCTGGTGAGAACATGTGATGTCATCTGAATATGAACAAAATTGTCCATATATTTTGCCTAATGATCCCAAAATATAAATGTATGTGCATTAGAACTTTCCCCAATGGTCAGAGATGGCTGGGAACTCAGGTGTATGTAACGTATTGATGTGTAGATTACCTCCAGGTGGTAACAGTACTGAGAAAGAAACACTGTAAACACACCTGTCAGCTCCCCACCATCCTAAACCTGGCTGCAACTTATTTTACACATGGCTTACAGGGCGGGGCTATGCTAATGATGCTAGCCATGCTAACTAGCTGCTAGCTGGTAACACATTTCAAAAAAACACCCTACATATTATCGAATCACTATAGTCTGACATGGAGGCTCAGACACTGAGAGGAGAACCAACGTGTGGATGAGACACAACAAAGCATTTTTTTAAGTGGGTGTCTCAACACCCATACACTGCATAGGAAGCACCTAGCTATGAATGGTAACGGACCGGGTGGGTTTGTCCAATGAAGCGTGGTCTGGGATGTTGGTGCTAGTGCGACATCTAGTGGCAGTGAACATTGTACGTATAACCTTTAATGTTAAATGTTGCTCATTTACTCCTGACTTTTTGTTTTCGACAGTAAGATTTGAAACTAAGTGTTGAATGGCTCTATGTATGTAAAATCCATGTATTTACGATCGCCTCACTTTGAGGCTATAAACAGACGAGCGCTTCCTCCGAAAGGGAAAATCGGTAACGTGCGTACACCAGCTTTGCTCCCCTCGTCCTGGGCTTCGTCATGTTTGTTAACAGTTGCATATTGGGATCCAGTTACTATTTGGAATTGAATCATTACAGCACGTCACTGCCTTCCTAATGAATGCAGGCGTATGCTTACCAGGTGTAAATGAGGCATAAGAGTCGAGTAATAAGGGTAAAACAAGGACAGAGTGATCTGTTGTCAGAGCTGTTTGTAAGTAGAAAGAAGCCTGTTTACTCTGTAAACACTGAAAACTCTGCTGAGAGTCGAATAAGGAAAATGGGAGGTGGGTGATATAGAACCAGCCTCTGGTCCGTTTTCTTTTTTATGTCCATAATTGTTTAAACGTTATTTAACAATGACTGGGGCGCACAGCATTTTGGTTCATGGGTCCAGTGTCATGAGCTTGTTTCCAATGTTTATTCGCTGGCTACCAATGAAAAAATGAGCACAATTTAAAATAACAACTGATTAAAGTACATGAAAATGATTCACTCTAGGTTCTTGTTAACTACACTTCAAATGCATGTATCTATGGTGTTGTTTCACTCTACTAGTTGTGGTGCTACCCCCCCAACCTGGGTGTTTTTAAATGAGTCCCACCTTATATTTGCTTGTCAATTCACTGAACGATGGACAAATGAGAAAACCTAAATAAAAAAATTAAAAACGACCTTATATTATTTTGAAGTAAACCTGGCTCGTAAGAATAGTTGTCTCAAAGCTGCTCTTCCTGGGCTTTTAGATAGGTTGAAGGGGCTGAGGTCATTTCTGCACTTGGCTTTGCACAGAGCAGCATGCAAGCCACTTTTATGAGCTGACTAATGGAACATTTTCACAAGAAAAAAGAAAGGGTTCCATAAAAGAAAAAGACAAACGTTTATGGTCTATTCATTTAGGTTACTAGAAATACAGTAAACACTGAAGAGTGCTGCCTATTAATGAGCAGATAAACTGCAGTGGAACCATAATGAGCTAAGTGTTAAAATGAGTTAATCAGCACAATCAAATGAATCAGCATATTTTCTGTGTGTTTTAGACACGTACACGTTATATTTTGTGTGTACCTGGCTCATGTTCCACTGGCCTTGCGGCTGCTGCTGCCCCTGCTGCATATTGTACATGGTCTGTCCTTGGCTGGCTGGCATCACGCCCGGCTGCTGCATGTAACCCCCGTTGGGCAGAGCCATCCCGGGCATCATGGCCCCTCCACCCATCATAGTGGTGGGTGGGGCGACTCCCCCCATCCCAGGGTTAAAGGCCTGTGGAGTGAACTGCATTTGTGGCTGGCCCATGTACATACCTGATGGAGTAGATAACAACATACACGTAGAGTTAGGTTTGTGCAAGACATCATAGTAACTTTCCAGTAAACTGCAGTTTAACAAAAGAGACAATAAGGATAACTGAATTGCTATAAATCCAGGCAAATACAAAGTATTACAACGACTGGGAAGACAGGTAATTCATAAAACCAATATTTAAACATTTTTCCACACATCTCACCAACAAAACACAACAAAAAAGTATAACCACAACAGCCACTTACTATCTTGTAATGTTACTTTATGTCCCTTTCTGTGGAAAACACTCTGCTCTTAGAAAAGTGGTTTAAATAAGATGAATTAAAAAAATATATAAATGAGTAATTTTCATGGTTTTATCTCGTTGATTTACTTTTCATATTGAGAAATTACAGCCGTATTAAATTACCGCTGCTGTTTCATACTCAACTGGAAAAACACGGGTGGCTTTTATCGTGAATCAGCCACAGAGAGTGAAATACATCTGGCACTGGGGTTTGTCACTGAAAACACAACATTGGTCATTTCTGCAGGAAGGAACACAACAGGATCGGCCACAGTGAGATGTCAGATGTCGACTGGCAGGTGACAAACTCTTGTGGAATTTGTGTCAGAGGCCACACCACAGTAACACACTCTTTTACACTGCCCCACTCTTGTGTGTGGGAGGACACAGTGTGCAGCCTGAAATCAGATCATGGTTGCTCATGTGATGATGGGAAAAGGCCACATTATTGACTTCTGTTTTTGATTAAAACACTGTGACAACCTGTCCCGCAGTTTGTTTGTGTGTTCAGTAAACACACACACCAGCTCCTCTGTTCCATGTCCAGCAGAGGAGCAGCTCAGGGTGTGTCTGTAGGTCAATACATATAATGTTGCAAAGGAACCTTGAGGATCTCTGCAAATGAACTTTAAATATGGCAAATGGTCTGTATTTATAAAGCACTATTCTAGTCCAAATGACCACTAAAAACACTTTACAGCACAGATTGGCATTCATACATACAATCATACAGTGCATCTGTAGCACTATCTCTGTCATCTATCAACCATGCACTGTTTCAGTCCAAGGACACTTCAGCATGCGGAGTGGGGGAGACAGGGATCGAACCCCCATCGAACCTGGTATGTGGACAAAGCGCTCTACCTTCTGAGCCCACTTGAAATATACCCAGACAGAAATCTCAGGGACTTTTGAATTAAAGTCAGTTTGAAGTAAACACAAGACTGATTTTATAACCTAAATACAAAAATAAAAACATCGACCAACCAGATTTGAAGTTGGCAGTGACTTGAGGTGATTTAAACACACTCTTTATTACTACCTCTAAAGATTGTAGAAAAACTCATATTTTCATGAGAGCATTTCAGCTATCAGCCCATTTCCTCATCAGCGCTGCATGACACCACTGTGGGGAAATGATAAGTGGCAAAATATACAGCAACGGATTTATCAGTATCTTTACTGAGTGGAAAGACCTCAAGGAGCAACCGAGAGATAACTTCTTTAAAACCGGCAAAAACAACCTCTGATATTAGCCGGCTGTGCTCGCTGCATGTAGGAAATGTTGGAGAAAACCTCCTCATACTGAAGAACTGCAGCCTCTGAATCATGACATCTATTCAGGTTTTAAAGTCCTATACTGCAGATTCAAAGTGGAGTCCATGAATACATGTACCAAACATGGGCTGGTTATAATATCTTATCACATTAGTGTTTTCTGACATTTTGAAAATGCCACATCCATCCTGCTACAGTGCAGAAAGGCACCCACAGCCATGCACACACACACAAGCACACGCGCACACACACACACACATTACAGTACACACTTGATGATTTGGGGCATTTAGCCTGGCAAGCTTCTTTTAGCTTTGATCTCCATCAGCATTTATTTGGAATCAGGGACAATAAAGCAGCAGAAAGCTCTTCATCCTGATTTCCTCTTCTAATCCTGTGCACACATCAGTGTTACCATGCAGCAATATAATCAATATGCACATGAGCCTGCTGCACATACCCACCATTCAGAAAACATGTGACCATAATGCACACACACTCCAAAAACATGCTTAGCTTGTTGTATGTATACATGAGCACTGCCAAAATGCCCACATACACTCACATAAACAGTCTTGGCACTTCGGTCCTCACTCATAATAACTGTGAGATGAGTGTGAATCCGCAGACACATCTCTATTTTTACAGCTGCGCTGGGACTCCAGTAAATGCAGCGTGGAGTGGACCTGCCTGCTTTTCAGCGTGCTGACCTTTCATCTGCCTCGCTCTGCTCAGTTTTTATGATACATCTTTCCTCTTCTGTGTGTAGGTTTGTGTCTCAGCTTGTGTACGAACCCCCACTTCTAAGTGTGTGCTCTTGTGTTAATGCAGTATGCTGCTTATTGTTCCTCGTTTATAGTGTCTTTTATAGTGCCTCTTTACATTCTGCATGCACAACACATGAAGCCGTTTAGCTTTAGATAACAGACTCTTGATTCCATGTTCAAATTGTGTGACATATCTTGTCCTGCGTTTGAACCAGTGTCACACCTGTTTTGCAGCCATGTCTCACTTTCCACCGATGCCTTCAAACATGCCACTTCAGGCCAAAAGCTATAAAACAAAATCTGACGATCTTATACGATGAATATGTTAGCAAACAGTTGCCTGTTTACACATCCATCACAATTAATTCAGAGCTTTGTTTCTCAGCACTGAGCACAAACGATAGTAAGCTCAATATTTAAACTGAAAACACACTATCGTTGCAGCACCTCAGTACTTTTTATTACGTGCGCCAATGCAGCCCGTATAGCATCAATAGGAAGCTTTGAGAGTATTGGCAGCGGTGTTGTGCATGTGGAGGTAGTACATATAAAATATAGCTCTTTTAGTATGAGCTGTTCAGAACTGTGTTTAGGCTTTTGCTCTCCTTTCAGCTCTGTTTTTGACTCCACCAACACCCAAACTAAACTTTGATCATCTCAATAGAAAGAGATTCTGCATGTGAATATTTAGAATCTGTGGGCAAGGGACAAGATTTAGGGCCGGAACCTCTCTGGTTTCTGTTTCTTATCTGAACGTGTTTGACCAGGCTTTGATTGCCTACAGGTTGACAATCCGTGTGGGGACGGAGGTGGAGCACATTGACCAAAATGCATTGTCTATCGACTTTCTCATTTATCTGAATTCATTTGCAGACAGCTGTTAACAGAGCTTAATGTTGTCAGGGCCTCCAACACCTACAAAAAGCATCGCTGTGTGTGCTTTGTGTGGAGAAACGTTTGAATTGTTTGATAAAAGAAACTCATCAGACAGATAATGTGTATGGCGAATGGAAGACAGAGTCTTGGCCCAGATATCTGCTGCCTGCACCGGAAGCCCCAAAATATTGGTTGTTGCCTCCTCCTCTTCGGATGACAGCTGATGGACTCACCAGCTAATATCTAATGCTGTGTTCACACCAACCGCTACCTGAGGTTGGCCAGTGGTCTGTTCAATCAAAAAAGCTATTGTCAAAATATTAGTAAAAGCAGCTAAAGCTAAGGTAAGGCCAGTGGCAGCAGGCCTCTGCAGCAGGTTGTTATTATGAGGACACAGTGAAGTTAAATGAGGCGAGACTAAATGAGGATCGACCTTTTGTTGTTGCCCCTTGGAGCAGATGAAAAGCTGAGAATCAATGCCAAGTGGACTGGTTTATTGTTAAGCAAGGCTCTACCTGCTGTGGTGAGTTGAATACTGTATCTGTAAACTGTGATAGCTCTGGAAGGAGAAGTCAGATGCCAACAGTTGAAGGTCAAAAGGTCAGTTATGGATTGAGTTTTTGCACTTTAGGATTGGAAACTTAAACAGATTATAATCTTAGTCATTTTAAACTTTTCAACTGAGAGAACAGGAGACTCACTGGATATTTAGTGCTATGCATGTTCCAGTGCTGTGTATTTTATGGTTAAACTAATCAAAGTAATTGTTGAGCTCAAATTAACTCGGCTAGTGGGGCTGATCAAGCTCCGCTGACTTCTGGACAATGAAGAGTTAATGAAAAATGCTGCATTTGTGTGTGTGTGAGTGTGTGTCTGTGTGTGTGTGCGCGCGCGGACGTGTGTTACCTTGTCCTGGGGCAGATTGCTGCTGGCTCTGCGGCTGACTGCCCACTGAGCTGCTGGCATACAGAGACAGGATGGAGTCTTTAGATAAAAGCTTCTTCTCCTCCGCCTTTGTGGTCATAGTGGTGGAGATAGAGGAGGAGGTGGAGGTGTCCGCCTGCGGAGCTGCTGTACTGGAACTAGACTGTGAGGGAGACAGATGGGGGAGGAGAGTCATAAAAGATGAATGTTTTTAATGGTTTGTTGTACACATGACCTGTGCATGTCTACTCGACAGGACAATGGAAGGTAGTTGATTGATGCGAATGCACTAAAACTCTACGTTCTACACATAAATTATAAATAATAGTATACTATATTTTAGCTCTGCTCTTTTTAAAATTTTGGAAACTCAATAATTCATGTCTTTATGTCTTTTTTTTATATATTTACCATAATGGACATTTCCACAGCACTAATTCCTTCATTTAACCAGTAATGTCATAGTTAATGTCAAGTAAGTCAGTTAATTCCAATCATTTCTCTATGTCCATTCTTTTGATTGGTGTTAAGCTGCTGTCAAGGAAACACTCCCTGCACAATGACTCAAAGTGTATCCTCCCTCTCTTTCCTACAGGCGTTTAATCTGCAGGAAGTTTTAATGACATTAGGCAAAGTACAGCTCAGATTAAATATTGAGACAAAATGGCAGCGTAGAAGCACTCCGTGGTAGTGAGAATTATTGGCCATAATCAGGTCTATTTATCCTCCAGTGTACCAGCCTCTCTTTTTCCTAACTCTCTAAAACATTCATTCGCATCATTCATTTTCAGACATGACCTCATGAGGATGCACAGAACTATTGGGTTCCGAACTTTATGCGGACGCTGACTTTCACACATGCACAACACAGCAGGAGATTCTCCGCTCAGACGTGTTCACAGCAACACAGAAATCTCTGGAGCATTCAGGTGAGGGGTTGGTGCAGCAGGCAGAGGCAGGACGATACATATTAATTCTGCTTCAACACCTCCACTTGCTCGCTGTGAATCTAGCAGGGGATCTCCATGTCGGCTCCTCTGGACTTTCTGCGGACTTTATACTATGAGACTGGACTAAGAAAGACCACAGAAAGTCTGAATGCTCTCCCTCAGACTTTTAAATTCACACATACAGCCCATCTAGAGAAAGTCTGAAGGATCTCCAGAGTTTAGTGCATGTCTGGAAGCAGCTTTTAACTGGTTTTCGATCTTTCTGCTCCAATCTTAAATTCAAGCAAGCAACAAAAAAACGAGTAGAAAGACTTTTTACTTTTATTTACTCATATGTACTGTAGAAATCAGGGAGGAATACAGACATGACAAGACAGGGAGAGAAGAGGGGAAGAGACGAGACAAAAATTAAGGGGAGAAGAGCAAGAGTTGAGTAAAGGACAAAAAAAAGCGGAAAAAAGAACGGAGGAGAAGCATTGTCACAGTAAGTGAGACAGATGACATTAATTAGGCTGCTGCAAAGAGAGGTAGACATGAACTGTTGCAGACAGAAAACACACACACACACACACACACACACACACACACACACACACACACACACACACACACACACACACACACACACAGTCATGTTCACGTCCACTGTTTCATTTTTTCAAACTCAAACATCTATTACACCTAATGGATGGAGCTGACAAGAAAGCAACACCTGTTTAAGAGCTCTGAACAAGTGTGTGTGTGTGTGTGTGTGTGTGTGAGGGTTGGAAGAGGAGAGAAGAGGGAGACCACAGTCAGGTGGACTCCATGAATAAACAGTGGCTTCTGCAAAACACACATACACACACACACACACACACACACACACACACACACACACACACACTAGTGCATCAACATTCTGAATTCAATGTCAAGAATGCTTCATATACACACAAATTATATATTATCGCGCACACACAAGCACACACAAACTCAATACTCAAGTGTAACACATATATCGACAAAATCGCGCACACACACATACACACAAACACACACAAAGCATTGTGAGGGTGTTGTGCTCAACTGCTTAGCAGGCAGTGCTGCTCCCCTCTGTCTATCTCTGCTGCCTTTCTTTGACTTGTGGAGGGACGGAAGGAGGGAGTGGAGGGGGGCACAGGGAGAAACAGAGGCAGGATGCAGAAAAAAAAAGAGAGAGGAATGATGGAGAAGAACAGGAGGGCATCAAAAAATAAGGGACAGGGAAGGGCAAAAAGGACAGAGATGGCACAGCTGCAAAGGTAAGAAGAGGAAAGGAAGACACAGTATAAAAGGAAGGAAAGAATGATGGGAGATACTGAAAGGAGAAAAAGAAAAAAAGGAAAGGGAGAACAAGGACAAGTTGAGAGGAAAGGAAGAAGAAGTGGATGAAGAAAAAAGCTGAGGAGAATAGTTGGATGGTTAGTCATGCAAACATACACACACACACGATTCATTTTCTCTGTAGTTATTCGAGTAGAGGTGAGTCAGGTGTTGACAGAGACTGGGTGGAGCTACCTAATAATAACTGCAGCACATTAGTGTGATTCTCACTCCTGCACAGACTGGAGATAAGAGTGGTGAGAACAGGCAGCAAACTGTCCTCACCTGCTCCGTCACTCAGCTTCTGTGTAACATGACTCAATCAAAGGAGCTAAGCCTATTTGCTGCTAAGCTCGTTCCCAAAGTTGAAAAATGCATTAAGAGAAGTGCAACAGTCGCCGTCCGTTCATCTTCCTTCTCTGAGACGTGTTTGTTGAATAGGCAGTGTGATTCAGACACGCTCTGCCAGCTCTGATCTTCGAGATGAGAACATCATCCACGATGATTTAGGAGGAGAACAGCAACATGTGGAGGAGCAAGTGTGATGAAAACTGCTCAGAGAAGGGGCCACTTTAAGTGTGTTGTTGCTGCACAGGCCTTAAACTTTGATATAAATATCAATTATATGCATTTTGTCATTTGCTACACTGTATGTTATTAAGAATTAAGACATGTAAATTCAAGGATACATCTTCTTCATTATATCTTTGTTCTTCTGATTATGGCCTTCAATTTTGATCATTTTGCACTAAAACAACTGCAGAGCTCTCAGAACATAGAAACCTCCAAAACTTGCTCCAAAATGTAATGAGTCCTTGAGTCACTCCCGAACCCTCTGTAAGATTTAAGGAAATCTGTTCAGTAGCTCAGTAGAGCAGTCGGGCCAAGTGTCTTCACAACTATTGGATGGATTGTTGGGAAATGCTGCACACTCCCCTGAGGTTCAGGTCAAAGCTTGAACTTAACATTGTCATTTGGAGACTTTAAAGATTCTGAGGTTATCATTTAAAGTCCAGCATCATAGAGCTGCGAGCATGGTTGTATAAGCTTTAAGATAGGGTTGATAATTTTGCTGAAACCCTTCATATTTTATTTGTTTAAATCCTCTTCAATTCCCGATAACCATCAGTAAACACAAAATTTAAAAATGCCAGCATCTTTAGCCCTCGTCAGATTGCAATAAAATGAAATTAATTATGTTTTTTTGGGTCATAGCTTTAACGAGAGGGCTGATGCACAAGGTGGGAAGATTTAGTTATATTTTCAAAGTGTAGCCTGCTCTAGCGAGCTTTTCCAGGATTACCAACCCTAGTTTTAAGTATTGTAACTAGTATGTGTAATTTCCAGATTTTCTGAGATTATTAATCCTCTTGATGGAACCAGAGAGTTATTGATCAGCAGACTCAGTTTGACTCATCAAACATGATTAGATACTTTTACATGGTGGTACAGTAAAATGTTGGTAAAAGGTTAACAACTATTGATTTAAGGAATTCCCTTAAACCAGTGTAATATCGATCACTGGTGCTTTTAAAGGGAATTATATTTCTTCTCCTTCATGTTCTCCTGATGAGAGCATGTGCTGCTCAAAGACAAGGGACCGACATTGGGTCAATTAATGGTCAACCTGCTCTACCACCTATAAATTATAATACAGAAAATAAAGGCAGTGGAAATGTAATTAACTGTAAAAATGACACAAATAAGACAGTGAGGGTGATCAGTGGCCTTTTCATTATACTGGTGCACGTGGTTATTCAAATTAAGTTTATTTTGGCATTAATACAGTTGCTTAAGAGAAACCAGTTTCCCATCAGCCTTTCACTCCTACTGCCATCTGTGAGTGCCAGACATACACTATTAGCCCCAGTTGCACTGAAACAGTGAGTGTTCTTACCAAAGCAGAACAGTACACATCGTACATCTATCTAATCTCACTGAAGGAGAAGAAACTTAAGCTCAGTACGTCACGTGTGCGTCTATCTTTTTCTGGCACTTTCTGCCACCAATACCATGCCACACACACACACACACACACACTGTCCACATAGTGTGTGAAGTGTTGCTGGGTACCTAGCAGCAAATTGTGCACCAGAAAGCGTCTTCAACAAGGCTCCATTCTTCTCACCCAATTTTGCTGTTGCAGCCAGAACTCTGAATCTCCACTGTGACAGCCTTTTCCTCACTGTCGCTGTGGATAGACTTCTACACACACACACACACACACACACACACACACACACACACACACACACACACACACACACACACACACACACACACACACACACACACACACACACACACACACACACACACACACACACACACAAAAGACTATGTCTCCCCACGGTTTTCCATCACTGCTTGAAATACTCATACACTCCCCTCTGATAGACCATCTGTGGCTATAAAATCACACTGGGCTCGTGTGTGTGTGTGTGTGTGTGTGTGTGTGTGTGTGTGTGTGTGTGTGTGTGTGTGTGTGTGTGTGTGTGTGTGTGTGTGTGTGTTTGTGTGTGTGTGTGTGTGTGTGTGTTTACTGAAAACAAAAGCAAAGCTTGGAAGTCCAGTAAGAGCGTGCCAGAGAGAAAATAGGACAGTAAGGAGAAAGAAAAGGGAAACAAATGAAAAGAAGAACAGGAAGGAAGAAATCAATTTCTGGTCAACAGTTCATTACCTCATCCCTCTCTACCTCCCTCAACAAACTGCATTCATCTCTCCATCTCTCCACCCCCTCACAACATTTTCTTTCCACTCTCCCTCCACCCTTCACGTTTTTTTTGTCCTGACCTCCTCCCTTTATACCCTCCTCCCACTCCCAGTCATCCTTTTCCTGTTCCCTTCTCTCTTTCATCCTGCTAACTCCTTAAAACCAAACACAACACACTTGCACAAAAGCTTAACTTTGTGTCCATGTAAACACAACAGAGTTTGTGCTCAACATGAGGACACTGGCTAGATGTTGTTCTCTGATGTGTTTTTCCTCCATGCACCATGTAAATCTAACAAACAAGGGCAGTAGATCTGAGTGGCACTGAGGTTTGTTTACTGAACGACTGAAAGCAGAGACAGTGACGACTCCTTGTCCTTCACTAAGCCTCTTTTCTACAGCTTAGATGCATGAATAATGAACATGCTAAGAACAACTGTGCACTTCCCCTCAGCTCTACTGAACGTTTCATAATAATAATATAATAATTTCAAATATAATACTATAATAAACTTTATCTATATAGCACATTTAACAATGTTATAAAGTGCCTTAGAAAGAAGAAATAACACCAGACAGGCAGATAAAGGGAGGATCAGACAATGGAACATGAGCGGAGAAGATTAGAATGGCAAAATAACTAAGAACATGTAATTAAATAAATAAACAGGATTAGTCAGTGTAAGTTAGAGCCAATGTCAACCATTTGTAAAAGCTGTCTTAAAAAGAAAAGATTTAAGAAGGAATTCAAAGGAAGCTACAGAATTAGATTGAGTTCTAAGGGCAGCAAGTTCCATAACGTTGGGTTCTGATAGGAAAGGCTTGGTCATTCTTTGTTATGAGGTGAGACCTGAGAGTAATCATAGACTGTATATAAAGAAGGTCAACATGACAGCTCCCCAAAAGTGAGGCCAAAGCATCTCAATGCACAGAGTCATAGATCCCGCCTCCTCCATGTTAGTGGATGGGACACGGACGCAGTTAAAAAGACAAAGGACACATCAAATGAATTTGTCTCAAAGACGGTTTCTGTCATTTTAGGTAGTTTTTATCACACTGATGTAATGCATGTCGAAGTGCAGATTTGTCAGGTAAGTTTGGTTTATAAGAGTCATTTGAGGCTATAAAAACGGGGTGAAACAACATGATTGACAGCTAAGACTGACACACAATAGGTTGACCGCCTGTATCGGCAGGACCTCGCTACCACAGCTCCATCCCCTTATCGCTACTGCAAAGACTTAGCTTTCATATCCAACATATTTTGGCTTCTTTTTTGGATAGTGGGACCCAGCATGGCTCCATCCACGGATCTCATTGGTCAAGAGGGCACATACCAGGTCAATAAATCTTAAAGATATTTGGTACAAGGCCATTAAAGATCCTAAAGTGAGCAATACAATAAAATCCATATGAAAGCCATATGAAGCACACGGATGATGTGGCCAACCCATATGAGCTCATTGTTCTAATTTTATGGCACACAACTTCATCACCAGTGCAACATCATGTATAAAGCTAGGATGCTGTATTTATAGATTTTGTGCTGATTCCAATTGGCAAAGATCAATGAATGCAGGTTAAATACACTTGGATTCTCTTTGTGGTTGATCTTATGCAAGTCACCAACTTTTAAACTACTGTTGCATTACTCTCGTGTATCTTCTGGAAAAATTTACAAAAATCAGGGATGACAATGCCGATGGATGTTTCACAAAGTCGCGAGGACAGCTCTTTAACAGCGCGTCTCCCAGCACTGCTCACAAAATTTGTAGATGACATTAAGCAATGGCCCTAAGTTAGCTACATGGACATTGTCAATTACCTTGTATTTCCTGAAGGAGTTGATGGCGAAGAGTAGCAAACATAAAATAACACTGAGGCATACAACTACTAGACAAAATTTGTAAAATACTATAATCATTGAGGCTAAACATGGTGCAAGGCCAATGGTGAGTCGTGGAGACAGCCGACTGCTCAAGTATTGCTTGGGATAGCGAGGTCTTGTAAACATGCTGCAGCTACTCTGTGGAAGATATTCATAAACCCAAATAACTCTACTTTATAATATTTATGTCTCCAATTTAGGCACTCTGGGATAGTTTCGCTGCATGCTTTGATAATCTGTGTATAAGGCAAACGGAAATAGATGGAGGTAGTCATCTGTCATAGTACTCCCCATAGGCTACTGAGGAAACTCGAAGATAGCATCAGACCAACTCAGTTTAAGAGGTTTGTAAATCATCTTCTCATCAGTGTCTTACAGGCCCCTCTTTGATCAGATGCATTACTGTATGTTGGCTGCAGATACAGATGTTGTTCTGCCTCAAACAGATATTATACAGGTTATTCAAACGGTGTGCTGACATCATGTCTACCTGTCCTGCTTTAGATAAAAATGAAAATCTCCCCAGCTTTCACTTTACTGCCCACTTAGGGACTTTGAGTGCAATCTGCCTGCAATTTTTGGGGCTGGGATAGTTTTGAGCACTCAGGAGAACAATTTTACTCCCTAACAGAGACAGCAGCTCATTACAAAGTCAGCTGCTTAACTGAACCTGGTGCTGCCTCCAGACACACACTCAGCTCAGTGGTGAAATTTAGGTAGGATCAATAAAATCTGCAATAGCGTGGTGAACTTTTTTCTTTGACCAAGAACTTTACCTTAAAAAAACCTGACATGTTTACTCAAAAAAATACAGTAGGCTTATTTTTAGCAATATAGTGGTTCCAAAAAGTCTCAGATGACTTCTCCAGATGGGTTCACTTATTATTAATACAGTCATATTCAAGTTTAATGATGGCAAACCAAAACTCCCCATGTACTATTCATTATTGTCATAATAATCAGATTGTCATTAACAACAGCCCAAAAGGTTTCATTTCTTTTCTTCCAACATGTCCATTTTGTGGAATTTCTATTTTTCTTAACTACATTTGTGCATAAATTACATAAAATACACTGTCTATCTGCTCTGCAGAGGAGAGATGATGTCACCCTTTATATGATGCTTTTATTGCTAATTTCTCCTTTCTTCAAAAGTCTGAGTGCTGATACTGACTGTGAGCAAAGCTGCAGCAGCTCCGCCTGGTTGCAGCAGATGAAGCTGTGGTTGTGTGTTAGGTTTTTGTTCGGGGCTACAGCCGCAATAGAGGTGAAATCTATGATCTAGCTGCAATGATACAGATGAGTACCTGAGCCAGGCACAGCTGAGGCTGCTGCTGTAACAACCAGCAGTGGTCTACTACATTATACACAATACTGTATAAACATAAAGTGTCAGTCTACCTCTGTGGATCAGAGGCAACACAACTTTTACTGTAAGGTAACGCAAAAGAAAAAAAATCCCTGCTGTGATCTCGTGACCTTCTCTCCAGCTACAAGCCATGCATGTCTCTTTTTATCACCAGGGTCTTTCTTGTGGCTTCTGTAAACCCCATGTGCACTGTGTTTAAAACATTTCTTTAACAGGTGTGGGAATTTTCCCCATAAACTAACAAAAAGCGTGACCTCAGTAAATCTAGAAAAATACATAAACCACCTTGTTTAATATGTCACCTGCTTTTATTTACACTATTTATACAGGCAGTGAGGAGAGAGAGAGACACACCTTGCAGGCGCTCAAATGACAAATGACATGGGAAGTGCAACTCCACTGTGGTGCATCTGTTTGATAAATACACAGCATGTGTTTTTGTGACATGTGTGAATCCAGTAGCTTTAGAAAGAAAACAGAAGGAGGATTGTGGGTGGTGACTCAAGGCAGTACCTCTACTTCTCTTAGGGCTTCACGTTTCACGTCCTGTGTCCTCCTGGCCTTATACCTTCCACCCCCCTCTGTTTGTTTATTCCGCCAACCTGCTCTTCACCCACTCACCCCTCTTTCCCTCCATCTAAGGCCCTCAAAGCATTATTTCTTACCTTTACTTTTACATTTTTCGCTCTCTCTTGTTCCATTCTTTACCTCCCTACCACTGTAAGTTGATTGTGTACTTGCTGTTTTACATTCTTGAGTGTTCTGACTAAAAACTTATCTGAAAACCACATTTTCCTCACAGGGTGTGGTAAATGAGAGAGTGAGTAGAAAACGTGTGTGCGTGTATGTGTGGGAGAGAGAAAGAGAGAGAGAGACAGAGAGAGAAAGAGAGGGACAGCGAGGAAAGCTGAGGATAACACAAATCCTCCCCCTCTTACAAGGCCGTAATCACATTTTTATAATTGACGTATTTGCAGATAGGCAAGCCTTCCCTGATGCCGGGTAATAGCTGCTTGAATCAGCAGGCTGCGGGCTTCCTCTTTCTTGATGCACCAAGCTAATCACAGCTCTAAAGCAATATCCGCTTGCTGAATCCCAAATTCAGCCCTCTATATAAATATATGTGTGTTTAAGAATGGGCGGATGTGTTGTCCTTGTGTGTACTGCTTAAAGGTATAACAGAGGAATATTAATGGAAATGGAAAGGCTGGTGGCGCAACAGGTGGGTTCATGTAATCTGTACACCACATTTTGTATCTGAACAAAGGAACTCATGAAACCACTGGTAGACTGACCTGATCGGGGCACCATAGAAAAGGTCACAAGGTCACCAAAATCCATTGGGTTTACATTAAAAAGCAACATACTGGGCCATTAGTTCGTCAGAGGAAAATACTCAACTTTTTACTTTTTTAGAATTACCTCGCATCCCCAGTGACCACACCAGGTTTTCACAGAGAATGAAAAACGAGCATTAATTGGACAATTTAGGAGGAATGGATGCATGGAGATGAGCCAAGGTGTGAGGCAGGCAAAGAGCTGCAGGAGCCACCGCGGATGTGGTCAGGGAGGGGAGATTAGAGGATAAGTGGGAGAAGTGGGAGGCTGGTAGTGGCATAAAAGGGTAGCATGCAGTTACAGCAGCCCATAATTGTTCTTCATGCCAGGGTCTCCTGCCAGCCCCTGCCTGCTCTGGTCCCAGAGGTGTGTGTGTGAGTGAGTAACAGTGTGAGATAAACAATTTGAAAGCTAGGAATAGGTCAGAGAGTGAAAAAGTAGATTTCAAGCCCAGATATGGATCAATGTGATCATTTACTGTGCTCGTGCAGTATATGACTTGGATATATGATCATCTGGTTATTTTCTGTTATAAAATCAAATCAAATCTGTCTTATTTGATTCTTTGACCAGAAGCGTGCAACTGCATGTCTCCATCCTTGAAGTAAGTGCATGTACAAGAGGGATGGTATATATTTGGGTCTGTATGAATGTGTGTGTCCTCATCTGCAGCTGAGCCACAGGTCAAAGGCCACACTTGAAAAAGACTGCAACATCATTTCAAACGCAACACTGCTCTTTGAAAATGTTTCATTCAACCAGGCTTACTCAATCCCCTGAGAGCAGTCAGTGAAAGAGTCAGAGAAGACAGGTGGAAGGAGTTTTTGGATGATACAGTAAAGCTTGTCATCTATTGTTTTTTCTCAGATTTTCTTTGATAGTTTGTACCTGTTCTTACTCAAACAAACATCTAACAGGCACAAGTGCTAATGGATGCAACATCTCACACTCTACCCTTCCATACCCTATCCCTTTAGGGTTTAAAAGGCTTTATCTGCCCACAGGCAGGAGAATGGTGAGAGTTTCACTCACTTTTCTCAGGTTGACATTCATGTTGTTGTGTTGCTACATCGTGTCACTGTGAAACAACTAGGTTATCATTATAATGTCGGTCAAAGCACAGAGCACAATCGTGGGTGGCGATTCTGTGCACCTGAGCACACATTGCCTGTGGCACAAAGTCCTTCCCACCACTGTGTTGTGTGTCTGTTTGTGTGTGTGCATGCGTGCGTGCGTGCGTGCGTGTGTGTGTGTGTGTATTACTGAACATCCAACTTGTATCTACACAGTCAATACTTTTCTCTATACCAAAACTTTGGCTAGAAATGTAAAAATCTTACTGTCACCTTTAACAATGACCCCCCTCTTAAAAAAGCATGTCAACACAGTTGTCCACTTATGTATTTTGCAGCTCAGGAAAATAGATATTTTATCTAGAAGAAGTTAGAGATTGCTATTCATGTTGTAATTTCCTCTTGTTTGGATTATTGGAACAGCTATTAAAAACATTACTTTGATTCTCTTCATTGGCTTCCAGTAAATTTTGCAATGATTCTAAGATTGTATTGCTGACTTTGAGTCATTCTGGACTATTCCACAGTCCTGATTAAGGACCAGAGGTGACCGGGTCTGTTCTGTCAGGACGCCCTCTCTTTGGAGATCAGTCAGGCAAACTCCTTAGCCTCTCTTAAAGACACATTTTTATAGGTGTGCTTTCCTCAAGTTCTGATCCTACCGGCAATTTAATCATTTTACAATGTTTTATTTTATGCTTTTTTTTACTCTTTTCTCATCTGTAACATTGTTTATTTCTGTATCTGCACCTGGATGTTGTTGCTTTTAATTGTTTCTTATTGTTTGCTTATTTGTAACCTGTAAATCACCTTGTAACTTTATTTTGGAAGGTGCTATATAAATACAGTTGGATTTTTCATTATGGTTAAATAAGCTGATTTTCCAAATCAATTGGCTAAATTTGTTGTCGTATATTGTTAGGTTCTATATTCCTACCACTCCCGGCTGTTCTTTCATTGTGCTGGTTCACCACTGTTCCTCTCTGTCAGACCTACTCTCTCCTTTGAAGGACATCGGTTAAATTGTTTCAATAAAGGAGAGTCCTTGACAGTTTACTTCAGTATGATCCTCAGAGAGTGTGTGTCGGAGAGAGATGGCGTGTTTGTGAATGTGCTTGTGTGTGTGTCTGTGTGTATTTGCATCATATGAGTCTCCACAGACTCCCTATGCTGCAGCCTGCCTGCAGTGATAAGCACATGATGAAAGCCTCTGTGTGTGTGTGTGTGTGTGTGTGTGTGTGTGTGTGTGTGTCCGCACACTCCTCACCTGGGCCTGCTGTGTGTTGTTGGCTGAGGGGAGAGGATTGGAGACCATTGGTCCAAAGATGTCCAGGTCATCGCTGATTGGTGCAGCACCGCCCGAGCTCTTCCCACCACCCTCTGGGGCATCTAGGGAAAACATATTTTCTTTACAACATATATCAACAAATATAGTTTTATTTAATTTAAAGACGGATAATGTGTATCAGTATTTCAAGAACATATGGCAGAATCAAAGTAATTTGAGTGACAATGTTGAAAATATGTTTTCATTAATTCTACTCATAGCACAGATTTTCTATCTGCACTGAGAAAAGAAAAGAGTATTTTGAGGCGAATCAATATTCATCCTGATGAGCAGGTTCTAAATGGACCTGAGGAACTTTGAATATTAGCATTAAAGTTAACAAGGACAAGCGGTCAAAGCGGCAAAATCCAGTGAATGTGATGTAGTTTAAAGATCCAGAGCAGCTATTGCATGGACCTTGTGCTGACACTGTTTTTAAAACTATTATTTAAACACATTAAAATAATAATGTTATTAGGTTAATTTAAAACATAAAAACATAGAAAACAAGACTTTACCAATACCAAAGTATTGATATTGATATTATAAAATGTATAGAACATAGTAAATTTTGACTGAGACATTAGCCTTGTTTCAATCCAAATGTGGCACCAATTAAAATTTTAAAATGAAAGAAACTTGGAAAAACAAAAAGGAAAATGAATGTGCATTTTAATCAAATAGCATTCTGAATATAAGGTTGAGGTGAACAGGTGGCGACACCAGTTCTCCAGTCAATTCAACAACCACAGTCAAGTGTGGAAGCATTTTTACGACATATTTTAGTTTGTGTGTGTGTGTGTGTGTGTGTGTGTGTGTGTTTATGATGCACTAAGTGGAATAACCCTAAGTACAAACAGATGGATTGAAAACACTTATTGAGTTGGATAAAGATGAGACTGAGATATAAAATTAAAGACAAGATAATTAATGAGCAGAGATAATAGAAAATCAATATCACAATAAAAGTGAAGGCACTGATAGAAATAGAAACGACTCAAAACTACCTCTATATATGCAGGAAATAAATCGACATGTTTCAAGAGCTCGCAGCACAGCTCACATTATAATTAGCACACTTATAATTTGGAACATCCTCAGGATGACTGCACTCCTTAAGATGTTGACACCTATTTTATTTATGAGTCTCCCTTGGGAATGCGACCTACTGATTAATCATCAGTGACTGCAGATCTACACCGATCAGCCACATCGTCTCAAATGGTAACTGCATGTTGTGGCTGATTGGTGTAGATCTGGGGCTGATTTTGAAAGAGTTCATTCTAGGCCATGAGAAATGTAATAAATAAAACTTATTTCCAACAGTTTCCATGAATCCATGGCTCACAAAGTAAAACAAAAACTGATCAATGTATTGACAAGGTGTCATACAGCTGGTTTCTTGAATTCTCAATTGGAAATACTATAGCTTTATGCTTAACAACTCTTAAAATACACTTTCCTGTCAAGATCAGAAACAAAGAAGAATGGACAATTGTTTTTTAACAGTGCACTGATTTAATTGTTTCATGTCTTTTTAAAAGCAGAGAGGGCACAGGCCTACGTAATAACCATAGACTGTATAAAAATGGACATATGTGTGAAAGGTCAAAAAGCCAAAAAGGAAGTTTCTCATACCTGTACTGATAAAATGACTAATATTCAATGAAAAACATTTTAAAAACAATCACTTGTTTCAAGTCTTACAGCATGACGTTCATTTTGTAAATGTCCAGTGGCAGATTTTTCTGCAAAGGGGCAACAAATGTCCAACGTCCACGCACACATCCTGATTCAGTTTAACGGGCATATGTCATGACTCACTTACTGTGAGCTCTATAACTTTGAGCAGAGCTGCTTATACATCAAATTGTTCCTTGTTCAAGTATATTCTGTATTTAAAAATGTTTAGAAAATGAAAAGTTAAAACACTGTCATATTATTTTAAGTATTGTTAAGTGACATAATCTTTTAAAGAAAAGATTATTGACAGGCGAGGGGCACCTTAACGGTAATTACAGTAAGATTTCAGCCGGGGCCCCCTGGACATGCCCATGGACCTGCCCCTGGACCTGCCCATGGACCTGCCATGGACCTGCCCTGGACCTGCCCCTGAACCTGCCCCTGAACCTGCCCCTGGACCTACAATGAATCCAATAGTGACATTTCAAGGAATATGTCATTTGCAGTGAATGTGAACTGATGTTGTGGCATCAATTGTTAAACATAAAAAAATACTATATTAACCAAAATAACACTTTTTATGTTTGGTGCTTAAAAAATCCATTAAGAACTTTAACAGCAAACAAAAAAACATAATTTCCCCATATGGTGAGTTCTTCATGCAGAAATAGAGTTAAACCTTTAGTGAGGATGTGCACAAGGCATCCAATTGAACAATGAGCATATGTAGTGATAAACCTGCGAGGCTCGTCAGTCTTCTCTGGCCTGACACCAGCCTCCATATGCATCTGTGGGTGAGGCCAGAGAGGATGTTCTTCAGGTCTTAATACTGCAGGTGGAGCTGGAGCAGGTACTTCTTTATAGCTGTAATGGGTATGACCCACACTATGACTGAAAAAAAGAGACATCGTAATAGTTAGAAATGTATCATAATGTGGGCTACAGAGAAAAGGCGAAACAGAGCTATTATACCATGAGCTCAACATAATAATCTGAAAAATAAATGACTCCCTGAACTTAGATGTAAAAAATAACCTTATGCGGTTTAGTTTTGCATTAAATAGTAATACAACGGAACTCATACTTACTGCAGTGACATTATGGGGGTGAACATACCATGATGGATCCCAGCACTCAGTAATGTTTTCCTACAACAGAGAGAAAGAATCATTACCATATATATTTGGACGCATCTCATCAACTATGAAATGAACAGAACTTGCAAAAAACAGCAGTCAACCACCAACAAATCTTAATGCTCAAGAAACATTGAACTGAGCTTCATTCATTTAACTGGGAGAATAAATAATAATCAATAGCAGTGTTCTGTGATGTAACTTAGATAATGAGCTCATTTCAATCAACATCTGCTGTCTGTTGTACAAACAGCAACAGGAGATGCAAACCGTTAAGTGTAATAATGTTATAGTTTCATTAAATTAATGAATTGTAACCTTAAGGAAACTTGGTCCGTCTATTATTGCAGCTGATTGCTGTGAATATTTACATTTACTTTTACACTTAGCTATAACTCTCACCTTGGATCACCGAAGCTGACTTGGTTGACAGTGACTTCACACGTAGCAGCTGGGATCTGGTGCATCCTGCGCCCCGGCCACGCTGGCTGCCTGAGCTTGGTTACTTCTGGTTTCAAGACCTCAAAATGGTGTCAAATGCCAAACTTGAGGCTTCAAAACTGCAGCTCACAAAGGAATGGATGTCGTTACAGTGGTCTGTCACTTTTTGGTTACATAGCATCACAATTGTTAAGCCAGTTAACAATGGCTGCAGAGTTTCAGGCTCCTCTTGCATTGCATGCTGGTGTAAGTTTTGTGGTGTTAAGAATTATTTGACAAATGTATGGGACCAAGCAGGTAAACGAGCAAGACCTGCAGGTTTGTGCTTCAAAACATGAAACCAAAAAACTGAGGAAATGAAATGCAATTTCTTATCTAAAGAGGGTTTGTAAAAGAGGAAGGCAAAAAACAACTGAACAAACTGACACAATTAAACTAACTGAAAGTTCTACAGATTCAGTCATGCAATTGGTGCCCCCCTAGCCATTCAGAGTAAGGGACTTATGTGATGATTGATAGGGAGAACAAATCTTCTGCAGCCAAAATCAAATTGAAGGCTCATTATAATTTTTGATCTGAATTAGTTCAGCTCAAACACGTGAGCTGAACTGATCTTAATGCCTTTTAAAGTACATCATCATCATGAAGAGCCTGCGGTGTCCGAATAAAGAACCTGTTCCCATTCTGATGAAGAGGGAACTCCCGGTACACAATGTACACCCATCTGAGAGAAAGTGAGAGGGAGTGATGGAGAGGCAGGCAGGGGGTGGAGAGGAAGTACGTGAAAAGAGACATCAGTGTGTGTGTGAGAGTAAGTGAGCAGCTGAGGTCATTTATATAACCACAGTGATGAAACATCCATAATTTAGCCTTTTGAAAGTGTGAACAAGACTGAGCTCCTTTAGCGAGACAACAGGGTACATGGAAAACCATTTACTGTGGGGAGGGGGGGGGGCAAGAAAAGATTGCTCCACATCAAAACTCATTCTCAAATAATGACTTTGACTATAATGTCTTCCATCCTTATTTAAACTATTCTTTTTATGTTTTACCCTCTTTCCATCTTGTGATCCCCTCATTTCCTTTATGAACTATGGGATTTTATTTGGACTGTTGAAATCACTTTGTAAATGGCTCTAAAAGGTGCTTGAAGAATAAAACCTACTTTGATTAGGATTATCACCTCGGGGGCCGGGAATGACAGGTGTGCATATTGAAACGGAATAGTGAAAGATAGAGGATTTCATGTGCTAACACTCTGCTCCCCACTTTACCAAAAACTCTCTCGCCCATTATGAGCCGTGGGGAGAAAAGGGCCCATCATTCTCATCTCATCATCTGCCATGGCGGGCAATGTGCCCACCATCCTTTAGTATGTGATGGAGCCACTTCTTGAGAGCACTCCCTACCTCACCATGGTAACAGACCACTATTACAGCCGGGGTGTGTGTTTTATAATCAGCCTGAACCCCTTAGCCCCAAGTGTATACACATACAGCGCGCGCACACACACACACACACACACACACACACACACACACACACACACACACACACACACACACACACACACACACACACTCAGACACACATAGACATACTGTATATATATAGGGCTTCCCAGTGTTTTCAATGAATACAGTGACCTCATTCAGCAGCGGGGGGGCTGTCACATTAAGGACTTGGCCGCCAACACAAGGCTAAAATATCTCAGTCGATTAAGCCCTGGACTGATTCTAAACCCAATAACCCAAATACGATTTTACATAAACACGTAGAGATGCTTTTGGATTTTTGTTTTCCCACTGGTCAAAATGCTGTATCACATGTTTTCCGTCCTGTCAATAATACAAATTCAGGGGTTTTGATCTCCAAAGTGTAGTTACAGCCATAAACCAAAGAGATATGTTAATTTAACCCACTTTTCCCCAAAACACAACTAGGGCATGAAATGAAGTTTGCCCACTCCCCTGTGTGTGATTGTTGGAGTCCAGAAAGAGGGGACATTAGCCCAGTTAGTGACTCCAGTCATTAGCTCCTGGTAGGAAGAGTCATTATGTAGAGGCAAGTGAGGAAGAGTGACACACGATTACTTCAAACTGGATATGTTTGTTTACAGGGGATAACAGAATTAACATGTCCTGTCCATGTCAATTGAACAGTTAATATATTACATTACATTCTTTTGTTGGTGCTTTGCTGCAAATCAAAACACTATTTATGAATTTGCAAATGGAGCCTGTGCAGCAGGAAAAAAATAAACTGCATTTCCACAGTTTTGAGACCGAGAAGGGGGATTGTTTGCTTTTACGTTCATCAACACAAAGCTGGATAACAGCATAAGCTGAAATACTAACTGTGCAAAGTGAGCAACTACCCTGTGCCCCAGAGCCTGAAAGTGCGTCACTGCATTCATCTGAACCATGCATATTCCTACAGTTTGAATTCTATCACATTACCGTGAAAGAAAGTGACATTTAAGATAAAACATGAAACAATTCCTCATTAAAATAAAACGACTAGCCCTATATTATATATTTGGTTGACTTGTGTACTTACATTATGCAAAGTGTTCAAACCAAGAGAAGTCTCCCACTGTTTGAATTGGTCACTCATAATGAATCACAATTGTTCATTGAAGTTTGCTGCGTAAAGTGAATGAGACTTTAATACATTACGTCATCTGAGTCACTGCTTCACAACATCATTAAATGCAGTCTTTTGTTATTGTTTTGAATTAGAGACCCCCATTGCACATTTAGACCATTTTTTTCCCACATAGGCGAACTATAGTCTCTGGGTCTTTGGGCTTATAATGATACTGTCATCTATACAGTCTGCTGTGTGCGCTGGACTGGAACAATTTGGCAACGACAGGGCACATAAACAATGTAGGCTACTGAGGACCTGAGGTGGTGGGTGGCCCTTGGGGGGACAACAGGGGGACATTTGTCCCCCTTTAAGGTTAATGCAGTCTTGTTTATAGCAATTCCACTCATAGCTGGATATTTTTAAAAGCCACTCATGTGTCAAAAAGATTGGGGGTTGACCTTATAGTAGAGTCTTTGAGTCACTCTCCGTCCTCTCCTCTCCCTCCTGGTGTTTCCTCTCTCTCCACTATCACCATCAATTAAAGGCAAAAAAGGCCCAAAAAAACTCTATCCAGGTAAGTTTTAGAATGTGTGAACCTTAACAAGGGAAATTTGGCTTAATTTCTTCTTTTTCATATTCCCTCTTTTGATGGCTGCATCTATAAGGTGCTTTCATTCTAAGGGTTTTACAGTTTTCCTCTCAATAGCTCATTGAAATTCACACAATGGCAGCAACTACCGTGCAAGGTGTTATATTCTGACTCTTGGGAGCAGTTCGGGTCTCAGTGTCTTTCCAAAGTTCACTTCAACATATGGACGGAGGGAAACAGCAGATCAGAACCACTTCATGGGTCGCAGCCTCCTTCTGTTTTGGTCAGTCGTCTATGTTAGTCAGACCAGAACCAAACTCTGCTTCACAGCCAACACATTGTAAGGAGTGACAGGGAGAAGTCTGGTTAAACCTTTGTCCTGTCTTCTTCTGTTCACCCTACACCATGTTCTATACAGCCAGACACACAATTTATATCCTCTTATTGTCACATTGTTTTTCTGTTGTTAGACACCTGAATGAATTCACAATAGTGATTTTAACTGTGGGCCATAAAGACGTTGTGCTAACAAGGCAGTGACAATAAGTCCTTCACACAAACCAATATGTTAGGTGTCTGACAAGATGAACAAAAATAAAGCTGGAATGGTTTCATCCTATGGTTGTTTTATTTTTACAGTAAAACTGAAGAAACATTTTACATTTGGTCTATATTTTGTTTGAATTGTGCTGGGACAGACATGCAGGCGTATAATACATAGTTCCAACAAGTCCCGAGCTGATTGTTTGACGTCAGTGTTTGGATCAAACAGCTTGAAAGAAATAATAAAAGAAATAAAAAGCTTAGCCTGTTACTTTGACGTGCTGGATATTAAATAAACATATTTAATCATGCATATCATCTGCTGCTATGTATATAATGATTTTTTCAATTTGTCTCCACTATCTTCTGACTTTTCTCATGGGCAGATGTGTCATTTAAGTAAATATAAGTACGACTGGACACAGATCAGAGCCAATGCTAAAATGTACTGTAGTGTGTTTCAAGATGTATCTACTGCGGTTATTACTTAAAAGCTTAGTTTCAAGATTTAAGAATCACGCACTTGTTTTAGACTGCATTTTCATATTTAGTCAACTTAGTGTGGACGTAGCAAACATTTTTGATGATTGTTTTGTAGGTCGCGCATCTCCCATATTACCCTCTTTCTCTTGAGTAAAGAAGCCAGAAGCATGCTCTCCTCCTGTGTTATTGTTGAGAGATATTATGCTGCTTCCAAGACTCTTGCTCCGTTGCTCCAATAACACTTGAGAGGACAATGTGAAGGAAGTCAATTCAGCGCCCTATCAGAGCCATTACAGGAGAGGACTGAGCTGGGAGTGAGACGGACATACAACAAACAGGGCGCTCCATCAATAAAAGTTTTTGAAATTGATTCAGTCGTTCCTGAACAAATCTATTTTTGGCAGGAGGGAACGTCTCTCAGACGTTTTTTATCCTCAAGGGACACAGAAATCATCCAGCTAGGCCTGAGGCAAATAAATAAAACGTGCTTTTATGAGGCAAAGAGAAGCTTTCTTTACGATATTAGATGTTAAATGAAAAGCTTATTTTAGACTAATTTCTGTTTTTGCAAACGTGAGGCACAAAAACCCTGATGGGGGGGGGGACCCAAATTTTTTTTACATCAATTCCAGCGCAGTCTGTTAAAGTGAATCAAACTGAACAGAAGCACAGGGAGAAAGTCTCTTTGACAGCTGCAGAGTAAAGTAACCGTAAATCATGGAGGGATAGATGAAGGGGTTTTTGAGTGCTGAGGGCATACTGCCACGTATTTGACTTATTGATTATGCGTGAAATCCCATCCACTCGACACGGCTGCAAGGTGCGTACATTGGTTATTTATAGCAGGGTGTCCACCCTCACTCACTCCCATGCTGTGGTCAGGAATTTTTGATCGATGCTATATCCACCAGCTCTTTCTTCTGTCAGCACAGCCCCGCCTCAGCTGTCGTCCGATACAATACAGCCTTGTGTTGGGAAAACATGGGGGATCGCATATTACAAATTTATGGTGAAACCCTGAAACAACCCTGCCTTACTCTACTCTGTGGTGTTCAGGATTTCCTGGTGGTCATAGTGGGCCAAGACACATACCATGTACTCAAAATGTCACAGGTTTGAATCCAGCTTGTGACCTTTGTTGAATGTCATATCTCTGGCGCGTTAAATCGTTCCAGTTTTTTTGCAGCTGTGTTCTTCAGAAAAGCACTGAATGTCATGTGTGCAGGAGATAAAGTGAATGTGAAGTTTTTCCTCTAAACTGACAGCTTGGTAACTGACACCATTGTTAAATTAATATGAATAATAAGTCCTGCCAGTGGTTATGTCACAATAAGATTGTTTTCAGTCATTCAGGGTAATAACATAATTAGCCCAGTTGAAGTTGCTTGTAACCACTATACTGGAAAACTGAGGTCCCTGTAATTGCAATCACTGACACTGTGCCATAATAGATATAACATAACTATGTATAGAGTCAGGCAGATGTTATTCAAACACTGTCTGTAAATGCAGACACAAGTGAAAATCAGGCCTGGATTTTGATTTGTGATTTTTACATTCAGGGGCAAGACACAGTGCTGGTCCCGGCTGCAAGCTAACAAGAGCGTGTCACAAGTTATTCAGTGTCTAATCAAATCCACTGTCATTAAACTCTGTTATTGCCCTTACACTCTCGTGTAGTAGTTATGTAGTTATATAAATAACATAAGTATTCCTTTGAATGAGAAGTGAATCACTAGAGAGCCTCATGATTTAGTTGGTCAAAGTTGAATCACATTAAAACATGCAGATGGAATTTACGTGGACGGCTCTGATTCAGTGGGTCGGACTGGTCATTTTACATGCAGATTGTAAATTGTGGCAGCGTCACGTTTCACACATAACATTTGCTTCCATGATAAATGTCTTGTAGGGCTCTTGCGTGAGTTGCTAGGAGAAATGTCCCAATCAGGTCTTTTGGCCCCAATCCCAATGAGTCCTTTATTATTGGGTATCTGCCAATACCAATAACTGGACTCATCAATACAAATATTTACTAAATGTTGATTTATGTATCTAACAGTCTGAAATAACTGCTGTGTACTATTTAATTTATGATACCTTGTTTTCACAAAGCACTTGATTAAAAAGAATTACGACTTAGTCCTAGTTCATAAAACCTGTTCATAATCTTCAGTGTTGATATGAATGAACCAGGAGGATTCAGCTAAAAGAGAGGATGTATCACTCTGCTGGATTTAGAATCACTTGTGATGTTGCAGTTGTGTAACAGAGGGATGATTCTAACCCTCATTTATGGGCCTGATGTCGATGAGTGTGTGCATTTCAGTACAGATCCAAATAAAATCCACATCTAACAGATTTAAGAGCGGTTTCACATTAGAGGGTTAGACCTTCTCAGCTGCTGTATGGTAACAAATAGAGGTAGAAACCTGCAACTACCACCAGTGTGTAGTTGAGATAACGTAATGTGGCTATAAGACTTGATTGAATTCAAGGGGACTGTTGGGCCTTGGAGGTATTTGCTGAGTGCCATTTTAGTATTGATCTGTCATTACATTGCTCATGAAATTAACATTAGTCGTGACAGTAGATTTGTTCACATTCACACACTTGCATATGCACTGGAGAGCCTGGCTGTGGTGAAGGAGAGCGGTGGGTCAAATCATATGGACAGAAATGGTCACAAGTGTTATTTAGCAAATTGGAGAAGAGGAGTACAATGGTTTGTGCATAATTTGAGGTATTCATAAACTGCATTTTCCAGAGCACTCGCAAATGCCAAGCAAATTGAACACATGCAGAAATATTTTATCCCAGCCTGGATAAATATTAAATTTGTATAGTTAAATCTTTGGCTTCAACTTCACAGAACTGACAGTTTTGCTTTTGAAAAGCTTCCCTTTGTGTCATTGTTTACAGTTTTCTCAAAGATTGTTAAATGTGTGTGCATTGATCTACACACTGAAACGCATTCTGCGTTTCAGTGTGTAGTGGAAAATTAGGACATCTCAATTTTGGTGAATTCATGTGTAATTTAAAGTGAGACAGACACTTTTCTCAATATATAGAGCAGCTTGTCAGCCTTTGATTGGAGTTTCTCTAGTTTGATTCCAAGGCAGCTGCTCATGTGATGGCTCACTAATGTCATTAAGTCCACAATGTTTCCATCAGCCATTACAGTTGTTTTGTTTCGTTTTGTACAGATTTCCCTTCCACAGAAGCTCTATGAATTTCCATAACCTATTTATTACAATTGATTGATCCAAAATTAATCAATAATTATTTCAAGAAAGCTTGGTTCGGGGTGTAAAATGTAGATCTGGTAATGTATTTTATTATCAAATTAACTGATAATCAAAATCAAATTGTCTTAAAGGTCAGAAGTGTTTCCTTTCCATGTTTGGGATACATAATCAACCATTATTAGACATTCCAGCATATGACTAGACTGCAGTCTACTTACATGTGAGACAATGCATCTGAAGCCATTAAAGAATTCTTAACTGCCAAATATCAAACCATGCACCCCTGATAAGGATATACTTTGCATAACCTGCAAATGATCTACTATCAATGTAGAAATGTTATTACATCTAATAATACTGAACTTCTTTAACTCACATAACAAAATAAGTGAAACATTTGAGTTTGTCTTAAAATGTGGACAGATCTTCATCAAAGTTACATTTACAAACAGAAACACAACTAATGACACACACATGGTATTGGTCTGGTCTACAGTGAATAAATCACTTAAACTTTCACAGTGCAGGTTGGAAAAAGTATGTAAACCTCTGCTACTGACACCAACAAAGGCTAATTTGAGTCAGGGGGCTCATCACCGAAATAAGATTGGAGGGTTTTTGTAACTCTCAAAAAAGAGATCTTAAAAGACTCAGGAAAAAGTAATCTCAGCGATATTAGATATTATTCATCAGTCTACAGTTAAGTACATTCTCCATGTATCTTTACTTAAGTAGATTTATTTTCAGTTACTTTTCACTTTTACTCCACTACATATATCAGCAAATAGCTGAACATTCTACTATGATTTGTATTATTTAAGTAATCGATAACTAGAGGGGAATTGGTCTGCCTATCCAATCAGAGCAGGCAGGTAACAATAAACCCCTTCTCCTTCAACAAGAGCAAAGTGCAGTGTGAATGATGTGGTTTCCGGACACATGGATGATAACACTGAGCAGTATGGAGCCATGTTACTTCAATTGTATTGGATTTGGCTGCAACACTGTTTACCCCTGAGACTCAAGCACTTCACCCACCCCTCCATCGTCATAGTGGTGAGTAGATAATGAGTGAATTTTCATTTTCCGGTGAACTATCCTTCTGTTCATGAGTCTACCTCACAAAGGTGAAGTATAGTGGAGGGAGCATTGGGATTCGGAGCTGCTCTGTTGCCTCTGTGGCTGTTCAGTACAAAACAAAGTCACACCTTTAACAAGGTACCTTCCATGATAATGTCAGGGGGTTGTCTGTCGGCTGAATCTCAGTAGAAGCTGGAGGGTTCAGCACGACCATGATGCTACACCTCAAAGTAAACTTGCTACACAGTGATGTCAAACAAAGAAAATCCATCTTTAGGCATCAGGGCCCGGTCAGAGCTCAGACCTTAACCCAAGAGAGCTTCTGTGGAGTGATCTTCAGAGAGTCCTCCACACCATGAGAACACTTGTGAGCTGAAGCCGCTCTGTGGGAAGAATGATCCAAAATTCCTCCTGAACACTGAGCAGCTCTGATCTACAGATACGAGACGGTTATTTGAAGTTTTGCTGCCAAATGAGGCTCAGCTACTTACTGAGAGTTTCATTCCTTTTATGTTTTTTCTTCAATGTTTTATGATTTATCATTGTTTGTGTTATTAGTTTAAGCACATTGTGTTTGTCTACACTTTGTATCAATTTACAAAGGGTGATTTGTATCAATCAATCAATACAATTGTATTTGTGCAGCCCATATTCACAAATCACAATTTGTCTCATAGGGCTTAACAAGGTGTGACATCCTCTGTTCTTAACCCTCAACAAGAGTAAGGAAAACTACCTAAACATGTTTAAACAGGGGGAAAAGTAGGTAGAAACCTCAGAGAGAGCCACATGTGAGGGATCCCTCTCCCAGGATGGACAGAAGTGCAATAGATGCAGCAGATGAAGATCAGCGTTACAAACCAGACAATTCCAGCAAACCAAATTATTCTATTGCCAGAGGGTTATTATTTTGGTGTTTGGTAGAAGGGTGGTCATGTCTTACCCAGGCCCAGCAGGTCCACAGCTGGCTCTGTGCTTTTCTTAGGACTGGCTCTGCACTCTGTCTGCTGAAAGGCACAAAGACAAAGAGAGAAAGAACAGAAATGAGTTAGTCGTAACGTTCAATTTGCTCTGGCTGACTTCTGTAAGCTCTAAATTTCACGTTATTATTGATACTTGCAATTATGTGTAAGGATTAGACCAGTCAATTACAATGTGGACATTACAATTCAATATTGACCTTTAATAAACAGGAAGTGTCACTCATTGACCTTAAAATTGAGCTTAGCTTCAGTCCAGGCAAGCTCCAAAGTCAAGCTTAGCCACAGTGACCGCAGCAGATCTCTAAACCAGCACACATCAACTAAACCCCTCCTATGTATTCAATTGACAAAGCTCATATTGTGCACCTTATCTAAGCTGCTTTACCTCCTACACTTCCAAGCCACTTTGTAACCCAACTCCACTCCAACACCTCCTTTTCATATGGAATCTGACCAAATCAATGTCATGTGATGTCATTGATGCTGCTCTGTTCTGTGCCGAGGTCTTTTAGCTGCTGCTCTCCCTCCCTCACTTACCAGAAAGCCTCATAAAAGGCTAGGGAGGCTCTCTACCGTAAGCTTTCCATGTGCGCACACACGTGGAAGAGCAGGGAAGTCCCACAACAGAGCCATAGACTTCAGTCTGTAAACCAATTATGGATGTCACTGATCATGATGAGTTTTTGTCTCATATCTTGTTATTCACCCCCCAAAAAACAGATAAGTCACACTTCATTAAAACGTCAAAGTTTCTATTGTTTATTTAGATTTATTCTAAGTGGCCCTGTTGAGTTTTGGACCACTTGTCATGAGATGTATTGTTTTGATGGCCAAGGGTCCCTGATCAGTAAAGATCTTCTCTCTTAATAAAACACATTACTGCTGATGGATTTATACAACCCCACTGAATGACAGTTGGACATGGTTATGTGCCAAGAAGCATAATAGGGCATTAACAAAAAGGCAGGGGTAGGAGAACTGCTAGATGATGGAAATACAGACAGTAAAGGCCGGTATTAAGTGATTTTTCTTGGCTGTAAACACAACACTTATAGGCAGTATTATCATCTTAATAATTTGTTATGGTGAATGCAAAAAACCATGAGACACATAAAGCAACATTAGCATTTATTTCCAGTAATGTTTCTGCCCATCCTATGAATACAACTCCAACATTCACTTTTTAGGAGGTACGGTATATGCCACAACTTGCAATCGGCAGATATCTGCTCCATTAGTAAGAATCAAAAGAAATTAAAAAAAAGTCCACACTAAACAGATAATAATGTTTCTGGAGGTCTGCAAATATCAGGCATTAGAGAGAGTAAATACACATTTGTATATACCTTTGAGTAAAGCAAAGGCACAGTAAAGGTAAACAAATGTATAGAGGACCTCACCTAAATTCTTTCCTTACATTAAATCAATTAGCCAACAAACAGAAAATCAGTGGATGACACAATAGATAATTACTTAATCTTTTCAGTCATATATTGAGTAAAAATACCAAAGACAAGCTGGTTACACCTTTCAGTTGTTTGTCACCTCCCTGGTAATATTGTTTATAATAAGCAATCGTTCAAATTGAGTTTTTAAATTGACTGCGAAGAGGAGAGTAGAATGAAAACGAGGCAGTGTGGGAAGAAAACAAAAACAAATTAAAAGACATATACGAAGAGAAAGAGGGAGAGATTAAAAGTCAAAGGGTACCAGAATGAGGCAGGCGTATGAAGAGGGGAGGACAGGAGGAGATAGATGTTAGAGGGAAAAATGTGGTGAGGGAGAGGGAGTATAAAAGGTTAGCACGTGGGCCATGAGAGATCTACGCTGGTAACAAACCCAATTTCCCCCCAACAAAAGATCGATGGGCCACATTAGATTCAATGTCGTTCCAATCCAAAGCAATGAAAACAATTACCGTGTCCACACCTAATCAAGAATGCATTGGCTCCGAATTGATGTGTGTGGAGACTGCAGCAAAGCTTGAACAGCAGCAGTCTGTGTACTGCAGCAGAAGGTTGGTGGGTGTTGTGCCTTCAAATAGACCAACAGTGAAGTGCAGGGAAAGAAATAAAAGAGGGGACTATTGTACTTTTTTCTTTTTGTCATATCTATGTATAATATATGTAAAAGTAATCCCGATGAGACAATTACCTCATTAGTCATTAGTCTGCTCTGAACGTCTTTTTTTCACTTCTGTGACGAGCTGATGTCAACCAGTGACATGTCTTTATTCAGTCATTCCCCAGTACAATTTACCTGAGTTGTACAATAGACATATACCGTGAACTCCTGCATACAAACGGTGCAGGTTTACTATACATTCGTTTGGTGACAACTAAATAACATTGTATTAGCAATTAGTTCCCCAGTAAAACTACAGAACTGGAAATGAGCATAACAGGTCACATTTAAGGAATCACAGGGAATGATAGCAAAGGAAAAGGTAAAAAACGACTTAGTGGGATACTATTATATCATTTAAAGCCGCTTATGCCAAGTAATTGACCATTTAGAGCAAATTATTGTACAGTTTGTTTTGCTGAATGAAAAGAGTCAGATCTTTGAAAACTCTGCTTCATTACCACGTGCATGAGTATTAGAGATTGGAGGTGGTGTCAGCGGGAAATGTCAGGTAATAGAGTCTGTCTGTACTATTGACATCATAGCATTGCTCATCAGCTGGTAGAGAACAGCTAGTAAATGAGTCAGTTGTAGTTAAGTATTAATGAAGTAGCTGAAGCCCGTCAGTTAAAACAAGATCAACTTTAGTACTTTACCTGTACAAAGCTACATTTATATTATTTATAGTCACATACTGCATTGTTTTGACTTTTTTGGCATTTTAGTGGATTTGCCTTCAGTTGAAAGCCTAAATCAAATTCTTCTGCTCTGCGTGTAACAGTCTTGAACAGTCTTGATATGATTTTCAGCTAAATACAAGAAAATATAATTAAAAGGCTGCACTATCCATATTTCTCTTCTGACACCAATACCAATTATCTCAACTAAGGGTATCTGCAGGTTCATATCCAATACTTAGGTTTTATATTTCCATAAAATGCAAATCTATATAAGTCATTATGTGGAATTCATTGACATTATTATGTAAGGTAACATGAGGCGATGGAATTAAAGGATGAATGATTTGCCAGAATGAGTGTTTTTTTTTTCACAGCATTTCACAGCCCTTTGCTTAAAACAGAATACTTTCAGAGCATAAAGTCCTCTGAAACAGCATTTACACTGAAACTTTATTTAAGGGCCACACTAAGAGCATTTCTCTGATCCCCTTAGCATAAAGGCAAACACATCCACAAAACTTGCTGAACCCAGTACTTGCTGAATAGAAGAAAACAAATAGACCCATTAATACAACAAATAGAAAACAAAATGACAGTTTAATGCAATTAGCTTTCACTGCAAGTTTTACTGTTGATTTCTGAGCAAATGTGGTTGGTCAATAATTATCCTCATAAGTCAACTATATCTTTTATATTGTTATATTTAGCCTTTTAGTCTTATATTGCTAAGGTTCCTTGCTGATGTTGGATTAGGACCCAAATGGTCTAAAAATAATCATCAATAATGATCTGCTATCACTTTTTTTTATTTCTTCATTCCAAGACCTTGAATCAAGTCAGTTTCAGTTTAACTGCCACATATTACAGTGCAGTGTACACATCAATAACACGGTTATGTAGAAATTCTATCTAATGTGGATTTGTCGCATTATGGCCAACAGCAAGTTTATATAATAAGTTTAGTATCTAGTGTCTGGGAAACAATAAATAGAAAGAAAATAACTGGTCAAATCTGAACCTGAAGCTCTCCTGACAAAAGCCCTCATCTCCGGTGAGACGATTGGCAGGGAGAAAGCAACAAGAAAAAAAAGACTGTTATGCTTGTCCATACGATTTTCGACATTTCAGACCACGTGCAGTGTTACACAATTGAGATTACATAGCCTTTCAATGCTGCAACCCACACAGCTGTTGAGACACAGAATGAAGTAACAAGAGAACCATAAATGTCACTGTGCACGACAAGCCTCAATATGTTCAGAGGGATTCAGATCGACATGCTGGAAAAATTAGTCTGAAAATCGACCGACGAGTTGAGTTTCACTGCTGAAAAACTGGTTTTGGTTCTCCCTCGTAATTAGTTATCCAGGTTGACACCAAGTGATGAGGCTGACATATGGCCAGCGACAGACTGTGATTGGCTGTCAGTCTCCGTTGTGTTTCAAGAGAAAGACAGAGGAATTGGAATGGAGGCGAGCAATCAATAACCAACCTCCCCACCACCACCACGTGAACAGTCTTTGGCAATGACAGAGATGCCAGTTTGAATGAAAAGCACTGAGCAAACCAAACCCTCTGATGACAGCTGTCACATCAGATTGCTGTCAAATACACAGCAGAAAACAGCCATCGGCTGACGGCTGTTACGCTGAATGTCTGGGTCTCCTTTAAGTTCCTCCCTCATGTACTCAACAGCGCCTGCTGATGCCAAGACAAGACAAGTGACAGTGACAAGTGAAGTACTGCTA
Source organism: Verasper variegatus (assembly GCA_026259375.1). NCBI lineage: Eukaryota > Metazoa > Chordata > Actinopteri > Pleuronectiformes > Pleuronectidae > Verasper > Verasper variegatus. Next base: position 3,525,843 of record CM048050.1, read on the forward strand.
TGGCCCATCAACCCTCCATGGTAACCTGCTGTCTTGATTAATGATCATTTACATTGCCACAGCAGTTATTGAATTAGTATAAGCTAGTGCAGTGTCCATTCTAAACATGTCTCTTCAGAATGGACTGTTTTTCTTGGCCTGGGGTAATTCTGGTTGCAGCTTTCTTTCTGAAGTTGTAAAAGTTACTTGCAGTAATTGAGCGAGCAAAGACCTGTTCACCTGTTTATTCAAAGTTCAGTGAAGCTCCACTTGGTACCAAAAAAGAAACGCGCTGTTGAAAATGTCACTTGAGTGGATGAGTCAGAGTCAACAATAGGCAAGGTAGTTTTATTTATAAAGCACATTTCATACACAGAGGTAGATTCAAGGTGCTGTACATAGATATAAAAACAACACAGAGACTAGATGAAACAAAACCTATTTTAAATCAAAAAGCAGTTTAAAATACGTAGTAAAATAAACAAAATGGATACATCTGTATACAAATTTAAGAATAAGTTGAAGGAGATAATGAATACACAAAGTACATAAAAAATTGTAAAATAATAAACTATAATAATATAATAAAGTACAATGATGGTATGACCATGTAGTTTTTTTTCTCAAGATATGCGTTCCACAGATTGACAGAGATTTCTGGGATTGGTTGATAGAACAGACTTTAATTCCAAGAGCAGCTATTCAATTACATGTGTTTGAAATTAAAAAGTCACCAAAAATGGCAAATATCCTGCTCTTTGTGCTGCTAAAAGGCTTCAAACACATGGCAGCAGCTTAACATCGGACCAAAGAAAATTAGCAGCTGTATGTGGCAGCGATTGGATGAGATAATTTACTACACTGTCTTTGCTGAGCTAGGAAGGATGACAGTCCAAGTCAAAGTGACCAACAATGAAACCCGAGTCAGTCCTGATGAAAAGCACGTTAATGTTCTTCCATTAACTCAAAGGGCAAAATCCCAAGGTCAAGAATGATCATATACGCTCAGATCAGAGCAGTTTTATTAGAAAGACCTTGAACTATATATGGTTGTGACCACAGTTGATAATTAACGGTTTCCAGCATGTCCAGATTAAATCCAACATGATAAATATTCAACAAATGAAGTTAGAAAAGGATTTTAAATATTTTTCTGAAATATTTTTTAATTAATGCTGACAAACCAACGCCAGGGGACTCACAAAGCAAAGAATTAATCACAATAGCGAGCGAGAAACGGTGAAGCTGTGTATAAATATTCATTAAGTACATGAAACTGGACCTCAGATCCCTTGGGTACCTGTGGCATCCTAATTACATCAAAGCATGAGATAATGCAGTTATAAAAAGTGCTCGATGAGACGATAAGTAGCTGTTTGAAAGCAGGAAGCAGCTTGTGTGTCTGGCATTTACGCTACAGCATGTAGTCTTTTATCACGTTCAGGACGTGCACAACAGGTCAGACATTAGAGAGGAGGGAAAAGAGAAAGCTGCTGCTGTGGAGGCTAAATGGTAAATAATAGTAAGGAGCAAATGATGTGGTTCTCATTTTCAAAGGTTTGTAAGACAGCTCTGTTTCAGTTAACAGTTTAAACTTTACCAGTATAGTGGTTATAATTTGCTCTTATACACTATTTGTAAGTCACATGCCTAGTACAAGCAGCAGCATCATGTATCACCCTGATAAAGACCCAGCTGTTAACTTTTCAATAGACAACTTTCTGAGTCTTATGTTATCGGTTCTCTATATCGTTCAATTGTCAATTAATTTTGTCTGAAGTTGACCCTGAAGAAAGTTTTCTTCTGCCTTTCATTTTTATCTCATCTTGATTTCTGCATTCGGTGAAAAAAAATCCAATAAATGAAGTTGAAAACCTTTTAACTCAAACCAAGAGCAGGTATTACTCTCCCCTAAGCATATGGAATTGTAATTTTCACTAGTGAGGCATTAAATGGATTTGCTCCCAGCAGTATTTCTCACTTAATGAGCCCATATGTACCTGAGTGCACACAGTAAAAGTTTCCTTAATTTAAATTTGCTACAAAGCAATAACTGCCTAAACTGTGGAACAGTCACAATCTGCATCACTTCCTTTGACTCGACTCATCATGCCTTTGTAAATAACAGGCTGTGTTGGTATCACTGCTACCAGAACTTCTAGTAAACACCTTTTTTCACCATTATCTTATTGATAGGACAGTGGACAATAAGCGTAAAATGGACGGAGAGCTGGGTGGGAATCAAACCCATGGCTGCTCCTGAGGGACTCAAGCCCCGGTAATAAACAGCTGCATCCTTTCTCATTTAGATTAGTGTAACTCCCTGTTTACTTGCAGTAATAAGTCTTTTCTACTGTGTTGAAGTATATTTGTACAGAGTTGCCAGCTACACCAACAATGTGCACTAGTTGCATTGGTTATGCAAGTTACCCATCAAAGACCTTCAGGGAACAATTTGTTTTCTTAACATTATAACTGCCTCTACAGGAGTCAGAGAAGATGTAAGTTTGAACATTACATCCTTACAACTCTTTTTGAGTTTGTAATCACTCTATGTAAAATCTTTTAGACCCAACAGCTGAACCTACTCCTGAGTCCCCCATTACTCCACTTGTTGCCTCCCGTCATTGGCCTACAGTAAAATATATAGTTATCTTGAACTTGCACGATTTACAAGGCCCTGTATGCATGCAACCTCTTCTCATTTAGTGGTTGTCCTCTGATTATCTAGTTAAGGCCTCCTCTCTTTTTTCTCCGATCATGTTATATCTGGAGGCAACTCTGGCTTTTCAGGGTGAAGTTCTTCATCTTGGAGCAGCCTTCACTTTCCATCAAATCTGCAGTTGGTTTTAAAAACCTGCCAAATCCATTTAGTTTAGTTATGCTTATTTTGGCTAGGTGCTTTATGTTTATGTATATGAATTAATGTGTAAAAATATGTGTATATACACAAGTTTGATGCATGTAGACATGCAGACTTAAATGTATGCAGATTATTTGCAATGTGTATTTTATCCAATAGGAGACATTTTGTAAGGATATATGTTACAAAGTCCTATAAAATATCATGCTTAATATTATTATTATAGTGTCTTGTAAATAACAGCGAAAAATCATTTGTCAGGTAAACCTATGATCATATCAGATCAAAGACAAATCAGATCAATGGCTGACCTAACTGACATATTTGATCTCAAAGACTACAGAGTATTCTATTGATTTTAGTTAATTATTTATCTCTTGTTTTCTTTGTTTAAGAACATTACATCCAGAGAATGAAGAGTACAACATGTGTTATTAGTATTATGTTTTGAATCTTTTAAATCCATTAGAGTGACACTGTATAATCTTGATCTGAACAGTAATAATGATCTACGGGTTCACTGAGAAACAAGGGGCTGAAATGTAATAGTTAAATAAATAAATCTACACCACTCTCTTGAAATTAGATTTTTTTAGTTCAAGGTGTCACATGGTCAGTGTATTTTACATAATTCAGGTTGTTTTCCAGTTGGTTGGATCAAAGTCTTGGGTCATAGAAACACTCACGTTTCGGTCCTCAGTTAGTGATACTGAGGGAGTCTTGGTTGGTAAAGTCATCAATCATCTTTTGAGTGTGTTCAATAAACAGCATTTTGGTCTGATGACAAAAGACCTCACCATGTTTCTCATATGACTGCTCGATCTTAACTAAACTAAAATGTCTCCAATTTGGGGACTGTTGTTGCAAAGTAAAGGAAACACAGCTACAAAAAAAGCTGATTAAAAAAATCACACTATACATGAGCTGTCTACACCTTTGTTGGGTGACGGCTTTCAAAAGAAACACCATTCTAGCTCAAGGCATGTGTCACCACAAAACACACACACACACACACACACACACACACACACACCTGCAGCGCGTGCCCCCTTGCAGAGAGGCTGCTACTGTACAGTCTCCACTGAGACTGTAATCAACAGCCTTACGCAACACAGTGCTCCACTGTCCTCCATCACACGTACGAGAGGCAGATGAAACAAGCATCTTATTCTCAGAGGAGAGGCAGAGTGAGGTGATGGAACAAACAAAGAGCGGACAACACTTTAAAAAAAGAGGGAGAGAAAAACAAATATTGTGGAAGGGGACGAGCAGGAGATGAGGGTGCAAATTGGTTAGCGGGGAGAGCGAGGGTATAGGGGCGCGGGAGGGAAGGAGGGAGAAATACAAAGGACAAACACAACAGGGAGAGGAAATAGAGGACGGATAGGAGAATGAGAATAAACATGAGGATGATTGAGGGAGGCATGAGACAGATAGCTGCAGACAATGCAGCTGACAAGGAGGACTCTAACAGAGGCAATCAAAGCTCCTGCTGCTGGAGCGGCAGTAGAGGTAGTTGTTCTACAATAGTTTGATTTACCTCCATGATATTTTATTCAACTCAAATACAGAAAGAAACAGAGCTTTGTTTCTATTGTGCAGTTGGTAAAACAAGCCACCTTATGTTCCTCATCTGCTCCTATTCTATTTTTGCTTTAAATGCAAATTCAAAACCTTTTTCCCCAGGTGTGTTGGTGAATTCATGACAATGTACATGTCCACTGCACTGAATCCATCACTACATCAACGTTGATATCCTGAATGTATCTGCAGATACTTTGCCCTGTTGTCTGTCCATTGGAGCTAACAGTAAACAAGGAAGGACTTATACGTGCACCTCAGTGAATCTGGACTTGTGCATGGATGTTGGACAGATGATTGTCTCCTCTGTGAAAATTGTGGTCCCCATCATTGCCCTTGATAAAGGAAAATCTTAGATTTGATTGATTTTTCCATCAGTGCCATGTCAAATGAAACTGAGCACATCTCGCATGACTTTTAGCAGATGGAATGCAGGAGAAGTACAAACATCTCAGGATAAAAAAATTGTGCCATACACGTAGAAGAAACTGTCAAAGATGTCATGAGAGCTTTTGGTAATAAGGCCACCGCAGGTTCTCTGCAGCAGAATGTGTACGTCACGTCATGCCTCTGCCTGCTGCTCCGCCCCTCACCTTAACTATCTGCAGATTTCTGTTGTTGTGAACGTGTCTGAGCGAAGAATCAACTGCTGTGTTAGTGTGAATGACAAACACCGGAGAAAGTCTGGACGCCATGCCGCAGATATTCTCCAGATTTCATGTCTGACAACGGCTTTGCGTGACATGATGCCACCCCAGACAGTTCCGTTTGCTGAGGAAGATCATGAGATGTGGTTGAAAGCCCTAAAAAATCCTGGTAATTGGAACTTAGTAGAGATTGTTTTGACAATATTTTTCATTCAATGTTATGCTTCTGTGAGTAAAACAATTCCAGTGCACGTTTCAACTTGTCTTCCATCAGCTCAAATGCATAACCGCAATGTAACCATCCATGCCCAAATGAGAGTTTTAAAAGGAGAAACTCAACAGTGCCCCGAGTATGACATTTCCGATGATTATCAATAGGTGTGGTAGCTGCAGTGGTGACAGCAGAGGTGCTGCAGTACTGATAGCAGCAGTCATTCACTGGAGGTTCCAGTAGTGCTGCAGGGAGTGGATTGTCTTCCTGTGGGTGACAGCTGCCTTATTAACACTATAAAAGAGAATAATAAAACTGCCATCGGCTGATGAGCAAATGATGCCGAAGACAGACAGCTGCAGCAGAGGGAAGAGGAAGAAAGAGAAGGAGAACCAGAGAGTTCATCGGGAGAGGAAGGGGAGGATAAGGGGGTCAATTATGGGGGTAGAGAGGAAAAAGGAGGCGTTAAGACAGGTGGGGAAAGGGTAAGAGTGGGGAGAGTGTTGGATGTGGAGCGAGGGAGATGAAGAGACGAAGGAAAGGATGAAGAGAGGAAGAGGAGGTTGACAAAACAACATTAGTAGAACAAAAATGGGAGGGACAGAGAGGGAGGGGACAGATGAAACAATGACTGATGATGAAGAAAGAAACAAAGGATGAAGAGAGGAGATGACAAGAGAAGAAAGATCATGAGACAGTACAGTGATGAGGAGACAGTGGGCAGGAGGCCAAAGATGTGTGTGTTGTGTTAAAGTACTGAAAAGTGTGTGTGTGTGTGTGTGTGTGTGTGTGTGTGTGTGTGTGTGTGTGTGTGTGTGTGTGTGTGTGTGTGTATGTGTGTGTGTGTGGAGAAGAGAAGTGTGTGCATTATCAATACAGACTGAAACATTTATATCATAAAGTCAGCAGCACCCGATCGCTACAGGAAGCACACAAGTGTGTGTGTGTGTGTGTGTGTGTGTGTGTGTGTGTGTGTGTGTGTGTGTGTGTGTGTGTGTGTGTGTGTTTGTGGAACAGCAGTAAGTCAGAGGCTGTTAAGTGTACTGGGCTGCTGCAGTTCTGCACCATTCAACATGATCTGTCACTCAGCTTGTGGCACACATACACACACACACATTCATGCACACATGCACACATAAACACACAAACACATACATAATCTAAAAGGTTTTGTCACAGAGAGATCTTAAGCTGCCACATGCAAGCATCTCTTCCACCCAGTGGTATTCATCTGACAGTCATGGAGAACCCACAGCAAAGAACACACACGCAGACACACACACACACAGACACAGACACAGACACACACACACACACACACACACACACACACACACACACACACACACACACACACACACACAAACACACACACATACACAGAGTGGAGTGTTTGAGAAAGGTCACAGTTTTGGTCTGACAGCTGAAGCATGACGACCCTGTTCAGGGAAAGAATAATCAAATCAAAACGTTGGCAACTAACACACTCACATCAATTGAAACAAAATCATTTTAGGTATTTTTTTAAGTTAATCTTATTCGTCACTTAACAGTATCCGATCACTGGGAATCTCGTTAGGCTGTAATGTTGCAAAAAGTGGCAGCTTGCTTCAGGTCAGAATTTAAGGAACACACACACACACACACACACACACACACACACACACACACACACACACACACACACAACACATGCAAACTTAACAGATGCTTTAATTACGGGGATGCACATCCAAGGCCCAGCTGGCGTAGAGGAGCACACATGACAGACTGAGACACACATTGCTTTAAGGGGAACACGCACACAGCTGGATTTGGGAGCGGCACACACAACAAGCTGGTGCTAACATGGAACATTGGGCCAATGATCTACTGGGGGTGAAAATAAGTTGCCTTCAGCTTTCACTCTTTTTAACCTCTAGAAATGAAAAGTGTGTGTGTGTGTGTGTGTGTGTTAGTGTGTGTGAGGCTTTTGTAGTTTAGACAAGCTGTTTTTTGCCCGTCTCTTCCCACACAACCTCTTATGTCTGATTCCAACACAGCAGGAGCAGGACTGGACCTCATGTTGTTGCTATGAAACCAATCAACACAGTTCTGCATAAGGTAATTGGATGTGTTTAACATAAAGTGTCTTGGATTAACTGCTTCAACAACAGTCAATACATCTCTGGTGTGGGTGTGTCCCTGTCCAATGGAGAAAGTTGTGTGAAGAGAGAGAGAGAGAGAGAGACGAGAGGCGAGAGGCTCTACATGGTGACACACAAGTAAAAGTTGCTGATCTCATTTTTATATATCTATGGGATTATAAACATTAATATAGTAATGTATTCATTAATATTCATCTATACAAAGATACTGTTGAGCAATGGTATCCTGAGCAGGGATTGAAGTCACACTCGCTCTGTGTGTGCTGTGATTCAAGGCTTCTTCTCTATTCTTGGTTTTAATAGGCAGCACAGCTCTGGTTTTATATTAGTGCTTGTGCATCCTTTCCTGTGTAAAGGTGGCTCCAGCTCCAATAAGCAGTGATGTATACATGACACCCAGTTGGAGATGCCAATTCACACCTCTTTCCTGCGCTGTGACGTCTTTCAGAGACACAACCACTGTAAACACACCTGTTACCTGCCCACCAAACTGTCACTGCAACTTCACCACATTTCTATACAGTGTATGGGCTACACACAGCAAGGCTCTGCAAGGCTAACAATGCTAGACATGCCAACAAGCTGCTAACCACCATGTATATCTGACAATTTGCTACATTCACTGATGCAAGTATGTATATGCGGAAATATATATATATGGTATTGAGTATATATATATATGATGAAACACATTAGATCAATTTGGACTATTTTACCAAGCGGGTAACAGGATTGTTCTTTGCTCAAAGACTAACTTTATTAACTTTACTTACCGTAGTTGTTTGACTGTCCCAAATAAACACATTTCTTTTGTGAAGAACCTTTACATCATGCCTGCTCTCAGCTACCAGAGCTTCTGCGTCAACTGAAAACAACACTCCATATTGATGCTGGCACAAAGTCAGCTAGAGAATAAAGGGCCTTTCAATCTGATTATCAGCCTCCTGAAATATTAATTAATGTGAAAAAGATAACATTGACATATAGTAAAATAGCAACAGGGACCATATGATAAACTTAAGCTGCCACCTGTCCCCTGCAATATTTACTGATCACTGTCAAAATAAATAGGTAATGGACCCTCTCCCTCAGCCGGGTACAGACATAAATCTATGACCGACAACAAATGTGTTGTATGATATATTTTACAAAGCCCCGAGCTCTGAAAATGCCAACCTGCTCAGCGGACATGGCTCACTCTGTTTGGAGAGGTAAGCTGGAATATAACAGTCTCAGCGCCATATAGCCTCTGCTGTATCACAGTGGGGGACATGCACTGCTGCTGGTGTGGTTATGTGAATTATTACATCTGTACACTTAAAGTGGGGGAGGGTGGATGTGTGTGTGTGTGTGTGTGTGTGTGTTTGTGTGTTTTAGTGGGAAACAGGCCTGATTCTCTTCCTCCAGCAGGGTAAATCCAGCATTATTGATTAGCCTCCTTGTGGCTACACTATCGATCCTTTTGACTGCTAGACCTCAGAGATCACCGCTTTCTATGTGTGTGGTGAGTGTGTGAGTGTGTGAGTGTAAGTGTGTGTGTCACGTTATTAGTCACAGAACGCTGCTCCTTTGGCTGCCCTTCACACCATCCACTCAAACTAACTCCAAGCGACCACAGATATGCTGCTGCAACTGCTGCTGCTGCAGTAGGTGTGTGTGCGTGTGTGTGTGTGTATATATGTGTGTGTGTGTGTGATTGTGTGTGTGTGTGAGACATCCAATCTCGGGCACCTTTGAGAGCCCAACTCTGTCCAGATGTACAGAGCACCTAGCGATAACACACTCCCCTGCCTTGAATCAACGAAGACACAAACATGTGCATGTACACACACATACACACACACTCCCTTTCTATCTCTGACGAAAACAAGCGCCAGTGTTTTCCATGAAGAAAAGCAGAGTCTTGTTCTCTTTGATAATTTATTCATGGGCTGAAAGAAAAGACAACATACGCCAGCGGTCTAAAGGGACGACAGTGATTTAGTGTTTATGGAGAGATAGACAGACACACAGAGAGCTAGAAAGAGAAAGGAGGAGCAGGAGAGACGAATGAAGGAGAGATGAAGATGAATGGAGGGGAAGAGAGAGTGAAAACAACTGGAGAGATAATGGAGTACTCCTTACCTAAAAAACAGTTTTTTTATGAGTAGTACACTGTGTCCTTTCTGTTTACCTTATGTTACATGTTTGTCCATCTCTCATAACTGCACATGGGATTTATATTGTATATGGTTTAGTATACTATCGATCTATGTGGCAGGTATATATACAGTATATATATATATATATAAATCTACTCCACATATAAGGCTTAATTTGTTTTAATGTGAAACAACAGCCTACTGTACATGTACACTGTATCCATTACTATGAATATTTCATTTTAAGTGAGATGATCACATCTGATATGGATCATTCTCCCTGACCACAGCTGGTGAACATGTTATTACCATTTAATTTTTAGCTGAGCAGAAGAGTCACTGCTTCTGGTTAATTTCTCATTTTAATGCCTGACATATCCCAGGGTTCCTCCTGTCAATTAATAGATACATCACCCTGTCTGCCCTTGAGCTAAAAACATAAAAAGGAATTTATTTAGCCGGAGAGGAGGGAGTGTGAGTGGATTCTGAAGGTCAAAATACTCTTCAAGAGGCTTTCCCGACAAGCAAATACAAGAGGGCCATAAAAAAGTCCACATGTGAAAATAATGAGTGTTGGAAAAAAATATTACTGAGTACAAAACCATTAGTGTCAGTCGTAAAGTTATATAAAGCATAACAATATTCAGTGCAGCTAGATGTCGCTCTAGCATCAGCATTCCCAACCTAAACAAACACTCAATCATCTACACGTCCAGCTTCTCTTCGCGTTCTCAGATTTTCACGTTTTCCTGATACAGTTAATGGGTGACGCAAAGTCCAGTGAACACAACCACAAGCACAACTGAAAAGGAGGAGAAATCTGAGAGCAGATTCACGAACGCACAGAAAGCAGCCTGAGTGCGGAGAAGGGCTGAAGCTGGAGCGCAGGAAATCCGTGTGAGCAACAATATATCTGAGTATATATCAGAAGCAGAGCAAATTTAAGTGCAAACAGGGGCTATTTGAGTGCAAGGGCAGGGTTTTGATGAAAAGTAATACTCAATCTGAACATAAATTCAACAAGTCTTGCTCTCAAATTGAAAAACCACGGTCTTGAATAAAGATAGGAAAAAAGCTCCATATGAATGAAGTTAGCCAATGTACAGGAGAGTCAACAACAAAGCGATCCAGCTGCCACGCAGTGTGGTAAAATGGATCCGTCATATCTCAGCTGCAAGTTTGAGTTCCTTTAATTTTCTAAATGTTTGCTTTTAAAATATATTCTGGGGTTTCGCTCAATCTCAGCAGGCCTGCATGGCAGCTAGCTATCTGTGCTTGTCGAGCCATGCAATGCCGTGTGCAGCCCACAGAACTTATAAAGGCAAGATGTTTTTGGTTTAACAGCGATGTGGTGGGCAGCTGACAGGTATGTTTGCAATGCGTTTATTAAATTACTAGCCCGTGGCTAACATCTTGAGTTCCTGTCACATAGACATTTTGTACATAGACTTATTTGATAGCAATCAGATTGCGAGAGGAACATAACAATTAATCTGTTTCAATGAGTCACAAAATGTTCCTTCCTACCTTCATTGATGATGTTTTTCATTTGTTCTCTCAACAACATCGGATTGTACTAAGTATGGCATGAGGAAAGATTTTTACTGGTTATGTTTAGACATACAGTCTATAGCAAAAAGGTCATAATCTTGGTTTAATACTGAAGTCCACAATTCAACAATTTGTACACACACCCTGAAGTCCATGCATCACAAGAACATACTGAACTAAACGTTGACCGCTGTACCTTTAACCCAGATGTGCAACAGATGCTAAATAAGAATATGGTTATAGTAATAGAGTATGCATTCACAATGGATTTTGGCCCACACAAAAAGATCACATCAGACCGCTACAGCTCCATCAACCCCTGAAAATAAAACACTGTGTAGACAGGCATGAAGGATTCTGCATGAAGTAAACGACTTTCTTTAAATGTAATGCAGTGGTAAATTAGTGGTTAAATATACCTCTTGTATATTTATCTATGACGTAACAAACTAAATAGTAAAATCAGAATCAGATTTAAGAATAACATTTCTAGTCAGTGAAAATAATTTATTAATTTCTCTTTTGGATTATAAAAAAGATATTCCCAGAGAATCTGTTTCTCTTTACATTTTTTGAAGCCAGAAGCTGGCTGGAAGCAGAGACATGAGGCTCCAGAGGTGCTTTTAACTCATAGTTCAATACTAGCAGGCACCGCAAGCACCTGGTTTGGCTGCAGGGCCGAACCATTTCATGTAAAGCACATTCATTTAAATTTCTTATCCGCACACATATCACTTCATCTGGATCTTCCTATTCCCCAGAATAAAACACATGCATGTGACATTCAGTACATTTTATTCTCTTCTAAAAATTCAGACAGCTCATGTGAACAGCCAGCACAGGGATTTGTAACATCCTGAATTATTGATTAAGTCATATCTCACTTCTATGTCAAATTACCTAATGTACCGCTCTCTATATTTCTGTATCGTTGACTCCCCTTTAGTTCTACTCATCTCATCTCATCTCATCTCCTCTCATGTGGTGGAGGCTCGTGTCCGTCTATGGGCAATAGAAGCAGATCCGATAGAACCAGGACCAAATATTGAGATTAATGTACACGTGGAAACTACTGTTAGGGGACGGATATGTTGAGGTTAGGTACAGCATAGTTTCAGTTCCTATCAGACTGACGTGCTGTGAAGAGACAACACTGCCTAACAGCTGCTTGAACACCTGCGTTATCGTGGCTTAGGGAAAAAAATCTACACTTTATTGCACTTGATTGGGGAAGTAAAGAAGTCAGCATCAATTATAAAATCACCACGTCTCAGCAAATATAGCCTTAAGAGAGATGTGCAATCAAGTTCTGCAAAATGCTGATAAGCAAACCTGTAACCGAGTTTGAGGAAATGATATTTGAATCTTGACTAACACTGGTTTAATCTTTTATGTTGAGTTAACTCACATATGTTTTAATTGGCCATTTTCCTTAGTATAGTGCTTTCACTCTACGGACCAATGAACAGATAATAAACTGATCAATTAACTGATCAAGTAAACAGGCATGATGTGGATTGTGTAAGTGGAACGTTTTTGTCCATTAGCAGTTCCAGCGTATTCAAATAAAACGACTGTGTGATTTTACTAGAATAATATTAAAAGAAGACAATTGATCTTTTCCCAGCAGCCATGAGGGAAAATGCACTAAGGAATTGCAGGACACATTTCTGCTTCTAATCCAAATGATCATCCAAGAGCCACAGTGTTGATCGCTCAGGCAAGAAATCACGATCGAGGAAACTTTTCCTGTTTGGGCATCTCGTCCACATGCAGAGATTTGACAAACACTTTCCAATGTGCAGAATTTGAAAAGCTCCAGTTTCTTTGTATCTGTGTGTGCATGAAAAACTGAGCGTTTAAGAAATGATGTTGTCACAGCATGCCAATTGTAGCATGTAGCATGTTGAGTTGTGAGTATGCACCAGAAACAACAGAAAATGAATTTACGGTACTGAGCTCACTGTGCAAGCCCACAATGCTCTTCTCGGCCTTTACAGTGTGACTGGTCAGTGCACAGACTTCCTTAACTTGGGAATAATGCATAACGCTGACTGCACTGACCTACAAGGGAAATAAAGTTATATTAACACCAATTCCTACTGAATAAGTGCATTGAAAAAGCAAACAATACTTTTGCATTAAGAGGGAGTTCATGGTTTTCAAAGGTTTTTCACATTTTAGATTGCAGGCTTTGGCCTTTTCTCACAACCTGATATAAAGCAAGTACAGATGAATAAACGAATAAAGGGTTCATGAATTTGTGCAGAGACGTGGCAGGAAATGAACATATTCAAGACTGAACCTGTGACCTTTTGGATACAGAACAATCTTACTATCTGGTGAATTTAACTACAGGTGAAAGACCTATACAACACCGTGCTCTACGGTTGCCTCCATCAGTATGAGTGATAACATTTGACATCACTATCAAGATATTATATGCAACAAAATTGGTATTAAAATGTCTACACCTACGTTATATATTTTATTGACTTGTGTACTACAAAATATTTCCAACAATGGTCAAACCCAGAGAAATCCACAAAGGTAGCAGGACTTTTTATTTTGGTTGCGTTTTAATTGGTTGATATCCACATTACCAGTGGCTTTGACCGTCTCTGCTATAACTTCCATGGCAAACAGCCTATGACAAAGGAAAAACACACTGCGAGCCAGTTAGCTAGTCGGCTGATTTTTCCTTCCACTGTTTATATTGATCACACGTAATGGATCACAAATGTTTGTGTCGGATAGATTTTTCATCTGTAATATAGAAGACAACAATTCCCATGATTCCATTCTTTTGTTATTGTTTGGATTGAGAGATCCCGAAGTTACATATCATACATTTAACTGTATCTGTGATGTTTTGTAGAGTGGCCCATAGAATTCAGTGATTTTAGTCACCAAATGGGAGACATCTATGTGGATTTTTTCAGTTGAATGACTTTTTTCATTTAAGGCAGCTTCATTATAAACAGAGCAAAGCCAGGTAACAGCACAGCAGGTTGTTAACTTTAATGGAAAGTGAGGGGAGAACTGTTGGCTGCTCCCAACACTCTCAGCTCAGGAGGAGAGTGAGAGCAAAGTCAGCTGAAACACGTTTGAAGCAGACCTTGGTACACTGCCCATTGTGACTGAGTTATCAGTATATCAGCTGCTGCTGCTGCTGCTGCTGCTGCTGCGTGGAGTAAAGGTCTAAAGGCTAAATTATTACTCCTGAAGCTGCATTGTTTATTTCTTTTTCAAATTTTTAATAAAGATGGTAACAAACTGCACTCTCTTTATTTTTTCAAGCTTTCAACATTTTATATAACATTTGCACTTAAAACAGGTTTACATATATTATACAGATTAATGGGAGTTGTTGTCTTTGTTAAACTGATTCTTTCAATGTTCATCGTTAGGAGATTTTTACCTGCAGCAGAATTATCTGCAGAGGTCTCCTCTAGAAAAGATTCTATAATTAAAACAGATAAAACACATAAAGCAGTTTGCGGACCAGTCCTGCAACACAGACATCAGAGGGGTTGTTAAGCTGCCACTAACGTCAGCTCAGCTTGTTCCAAGGTGCTCTGCTAGTTTCTAAGTTAAGATTCCTTCGGTGTTCAGTGTTCAGTAGGTTTTTACCCAGAGCCAAATTATCCAGTGAGGTCTCCCACTCGCCTAATCCGAACCCTAATGGAGCAGGTGATTAAATCCAGTAAAATCACTGAATAAAGCAGTTTCAGGTTAGAAATCTTTTTTGTCCCTCCACAGACAGAGGACATAAGGAAGGGCTGTTCTTGTATTTCTTGTACCTTATGATCAAGACGTCTGATGACTACAATTCTTTATTCTGTTAGAAGTAATAGTCATAGGGCAATATGATTATTAAAAAGGTCAGTGATTTGACTTGATACAGTCACAAAGTAGTCAACTGGAAATGTAAAAAATGCCCGGCCATCTGGCCAGCAGCTGTTGCTTAAGAAAAAATCTCACTGAAGAGAAAATAAAACTAACTTATTTTCAAAAATATAAAAAATAAACATCCTGTAACCTTAAAGGGCCCATATTGTGTAAAATAAATGTTCTGGGCTTTTACTATCCATAGTTACTTGAAGGGGGTCAGTAGGGACCCTCAAAGTATGAAAACAGTCACTCCGCGGACTTTTTCACTCAGTCCATTCTAAGAAATATGTTATTGAAACGTCTCGTTTCGTGCTTCCTCTCCATATGATGTCATTCGGGATCGCACTTGTCTCTCAGCCCCACCCAGCTGGTACCAGTCCAGCATCCGAACCCACCACCCCCGCTGCCCAAGAGGCAGACGAAAACAGCCTGTTCTGTCTGCAGCTCCAGAGAGAGGCAGAAGAGAGGACATGGAAATACACATTGCAGCAGTTTTTTCAAATTTAAATCACTGATATATCATCTTAGGGGTACCAATACCTCAAATTAAATCCCAGAAAGGTGTAAAATATGGGCCCTTTAACCACTGAGCTATGGATAAAACCTTTTTCTTAATAGTCAAAATGATTGGTGTTTTCTCACTGCAGCTGCAATCCAACAATTTGAAAATCAGCAATTTCAAAACTCCATATTGATTGTAGCCTCCCTCAGACTTTCATGTGTAAAATTTGTTCAGTAGCTGGTGGATCCACTGTATTTTACACTAATTTCTTTGTTTGGGTTAACAAGCGAAAAGCACATTGCTGCTTCTAAAAAAATCTCAGAAGAAGAAAGGAAATGAAGTGAAGAGTGAAAGGAAATGAAATATATCTGCTGATTAAAGCTTGCGTGCATGCGTGCAGGTGGTCCTTTCAGACATGTACAGTAGATTATCTGCAGTAGGAAGATGAAAGGTGCTGTTGCACTGTGTGGATACTTCATGATGTCTTTGTTGAAGAGAGAGAGAGAGGGGGGGGAGAGAGGGGGAGAGAGAGGGAGAGTGTATGAAGGGGCAGGACAGGATGAGAGAAAGTGAGTGAAAGACAAGCAGAGTGAGAAAGTGACCAGAGAGAGACAGAGAAATATTGCTGTCAGCACGTTTCCTGCTATACTGGAAGATTAAACGTCAGCATAAACTTAAACTAACAAGCCTCTTTCTGTCTCTCCCTCACACACACACACACACACACACACACAAAATGTCCTCAAATTTCTCCTTGACACTGGGGCTCATCGACAGCAGGAGCAGCTGATAAGAAGGGACACAGAGATGAACAGTGCCACATATCTCTGCCAGCACACAAGCACACAGGCTCACACACACACACACACACACACACACACACACACACACACACACACACACACACACACACACACACACACACACACACACACACACACACACACACACACACACACACACACACACACAAATACTCAATCCATTCCTGCAAGAAAAACACACACCAATGTGTAACTTATCTGCAGGTCAACTGAGAAGCTGCAACCTCCTGATATCTGACTCAAGGCAGTCTTTCTTTCTCTCTCTCTCTCTAACACATACACAAACAAAAACACAGACACACAAAATGACTACACTAACCCAATTTCTTTTATCATATCCAGTAGTTTTTGCGTAATATTGCAGACAGACAGACAGATAAACAGACGGTTCCAGACATCACACTCTGATATATACATTTTTCTGTGATGCTCATCAAGGCGAAGGCTAAATCAGTCAATCTTAACCAGTTTAAGTGCAGCATGAGCTTGAGATGTTTTTGCTTCTTACGGGAAAACAATGTAACAGTATACAAAGAGTGTGGAGCTAATTATATTTTCATCGATTGTTAATAATCCTCTACGCTGATTACTTTTGTTTCCATTAAAAATGCAATCTCTCCTTTCAACGTTGATTTATTTGTGCCACTAGAGCGAATTTATTACAGCACAGCACTGTTCTGAGCTCTGACGGGATACAGCAACACAGCAGTGAAACAAATGACTTCAAAGCTCCACTTAAAACAGTTAGTTCAGATTTATAATCGGCACAGTCTGCATGTTGGCAGACTGTTGTACAAAGACAGCATCATGATTTTGATTCGGATTTATCATTGTGATTCTACTTTTGATAACTATGCCATAGAAGTTAATGTAAACTCAACAGGAAGAAAGTCATACACAGTAAAGTAAAAAAAACAGACATCACTGACTTTAGAGTACTTTGTTCATTGGTGGAAAGAGTCAAAGATGAAGTCCCTTACTAATTACATCACCTTCAGGAAAATAATCAGGTAAATTACTCCAAAATAAAAGAAATTGTTAGCTGTAGCCTAAATACATATACACATACACATACACAGGAATCCCACACCAAACTGTATGCCTTTATTTAAAAGAGGAAAAATGACAAAGTGAGAATGAGGGAGAGAGAGATGCAACAAAGGTTCATGACTGGATTTAAACCCGTGTAATTTATCGCTGTCTTATTAAATCATCGGAGTTACCTCATGATATAACAAAGTGTTTGTGGATCAAATGACCCGATAGGAATGTGCATGTTTGGCTAAGCCTGCAAATTGAATGCCTAAAATAAAGAACCAGAATTCATATAAAAAGAATTGTGTTATAGAATATTGTTAAAAGCAATCCTGCTCATATACTGGTAACGTTGCCCATACTAAATAAAGTCCTCCACAATGCTGCACAGTGTCATAGAAGAAAACAAATGTACTGCCTGTTTATTGTTTTTCATTTTACAAAATTCAATCAACAATGATTTACCTGTGAAAATTGGCTTGCTCTATACAGGCAAAACCTGTCTTTGAATATCAAGTGACCCTCAGTGAATCCAGCAGAAGACATCAGCAAACACTATGATCATTTCATGCTGTTATTTGTGCACATACACATGAAGACGTGTAGTTACTGGTAATTATGAGAATTTGATTACATTTCTGGAATGGGTTGCAAAACAACTCAATTAAAACAGTTCTCCAGCAGAAGGCAACAGAATAGTAATGTTTCAATATGTTTACATATGATAGAAAGAGCCCAGTCCAGTTTCTGAGTAGATGGAGGTCGAGTAAGAAATTAAAATGCCGGAGTATAAACCCTGTGTGTGGTTACATTTCGCTCTTAGTCCATACAGTTGCCCATAGCCTACATTTCTGCTCCCTGTAGACCATCGGAACACGCACAACAGTATTCCCACCACTGTGAGCTACAGTATTCCCTCTCCGTTACGCAGACCATGGAAATACTGAATACCGAATTTACTAACCATGACCTAGAAACACACACATGCATTGCTTTATTCACTGCTTCTCTTGCAAACACACACACACACACAGTAAATGCAAGTATATTTTTACCAGCCCGAGCTCTAGTATGCATACCAGACGACCATCACACAACCATTGTCCTCTGCTCCAGACGTCAGTACCCACAGTTCAATTTGATGATCTGAGCTGGAGATACATTTTAAGTGAAAACTGCATTAGTTATTTTTCCTTTCAATGGCTAATCATAGTAATTGTGTCTTTAATTTTATTATCTTTTTTTATTTATCTCTGCTGCAGATACTGATAACAACCCATATACATATTTAAAAGCTGCATTTTTCTCAGGTTACATCTACACTACTATGTTTTAGATTGAAAACGCATTAACTCTCCTACAGATAGGCCTGGTATCCACACTACTCTGGAGGTTTAGAAACACTAAACTGAGAAGTTTGGAAACGCTGCTGACCCCAGTGTTAGTTTGAAAACTCTGTGTTTTAGTCTGGGTGGGCAGAAAAAAGGAGCTGCTTGGAAATGATGCACTCACACCCGCTTGCTGGTCACGACTAGCCTTTGCTGATTCGTCAGGCTCTTATCACATGACCTCCTTCCCGGAAGAAAACAACCAGCATTAGCCTCGGATACCAGTGTAGAGCGTAACGTTGACAATGAATTACAAGCGTTGCTGACTGTCTTTGCTAACAGCTGTTGTGCAGTTAAATCCTGTATTTTACCATGATACAACTGTTTACGTGTAGGAGACGAGCTATTATTGAAGCAATCTGTGACAATTCTGCAACCAACCAAATGCTTCCTGTTTACACTGGCACGTACATGCCTGTGTTTTCAGACATGTTAGAATGGACCGGCATTAAAACTGATACAGAGCCAAAACGCTTGTGTGGACACAGATCGCTTTAGTTTGAAAACGCTGATTTTAAATGAAAACATTTGTAGTATGGATGTTGCCTAAATCTTAGTACACTCAGTGATGTAATGTTAAAAAAGGAGTTTTAGATAATAATTATTACAGATATGTTGAAACTTGTTTCCAGCAGCTGAGGTTCATGTTACACCATCCCTACACGCACTTTCAGTCTTACCAATGGAATCATAGCTTTTAAGATTCAGAAGCCATGTTTATGCCCCTGTGTATGAATGACAAATGCTCCATGCTGATGCATACAGCAAAACTAAAGCATCTGTGAACAACATGAATGTTTATGAGGAGTTTTCCCTGAGGATTCAGCTCCTGCACCACAGAGGTGGAGCGACTTGGCCTCTCTGCTGTCACACATTATCCCTTCATAACACAACGCTGACACACACAAAAGGAAGGTTGCACTTCCCCTTCTCCTAATTCAGGCCTTCAGTAGCTTAACACAGATGTACGCAGAGCACCATCAACTTCATTGGACTGTTTCTTCTGCTGTTTTGTCCTTTACTTTCCTTCTTGTTACCAAAAGTTACTACTTGCTCACTAACTTCTGTCTTTTGTCTCTGCTTCAGCATGTGCATTATGAGCAGGTACGCCAGCCAATCATTTCATTCAGGGCAAGTGAAATGATTGGTCGTGTTTTAGTTTTTTTAATACAGACAACCTTATTTGTTGATGGACATGAAGACGATTTCAACAAATAAATAAAAAGTGTTTCAGAAACAAATTACCAACCCTACCTTCAAATCATTACAACTTCTTTTCATCTCACACAACACGTCAATGATGCAAACATAGGTTGATGCATTGACTTGATACATATTTAAATTATGTGCAGGTTGCAACTAAACTACAAAACAACCAGACGTTTTGTTTTAATGGTGTTGACTATAAATCTGCAGCCTAACAGTGTTATAAATACATTTTCTATATGCAACCTTAAACTTATGTTTGCATAATAAGTGTTCCAATTATTGTGAATTATTGTCAGAAACTCAATCCATATTAAGACATTGCTGCTTAATGTCAGTAAGTTTTCATTTCAGCAATGTATTTCCACCCCTGACAGCAGCTAGGTTTAGACATGATTTAAAAAAGAATTAAATTGATGGTAAATTGCATTCTAGATAGATGCTCACCACTGCTGACCAGGAGCACCCCACAAGATGCTCCAACCCAGTTGATCTGGCCAGAACGAGGATCTTGCCCCTGTCAGAGACTCTTTCTCCCACACCCAACACGCTGATGACTGTTCACTTATCTAATGGGTCCCAGTTCTGACCTGAGCCGTACGAGATAACCAGTGCTATTCATCTGTGATTTCCTCTGTGACTGGGTCATAATGATCTGGTTCATCCGTGTAAACTTAAACTTATTGTTTTCCAGATTCAATGTCTATTAAATCTATTACTTGTGTCCAGTGTTTGTACCTTCACGTTGTTGTGTCTCTCCCCTCTATCAATATCCTTCTCTTTCTTCTTCTCCTCTTTTTTCTTACCCCGCTCCTTCTGAGGAGAAAATAGAGATGTGTAAAGCTTAGCTTTGTATCATATTAGCTATGGTTTATACAATATAATTGTAAATGTGTCAGACCATTAAACCACACACACACACAAACAGTAAGGTTATATATATAGAGATATATATATATCTCTATATATAGAGATATATATATATACAGTATATAAGAAAGCTTTACATGTGCTATACGTATTCAAACATGTATTCAATGATCAATCCAAATTGAATCAATTTGGCAAGATCTTTTGAAGTTTGTGTATAATTGACAATATTAAGACATATTCATACACACATTTGTATTATTTAATGGTGTACAGTGCAGACGCAGATATATAAATGAAAACAGTTCTGTTTAGCCCACAGTATATCACAGTATGATATTGCACATCTTCGTGTCTTGGAATAACATAATAAGCATGAGATTAGACTCTCTTTCTCATTAACACAATTTGACAGCCATTATAACTTCCTATAGGAGGAAACATGAGGCCTAGTGGTAAACATTCGCTATAGCTCGCAGCAGGTTTACATCTCATTCCTTAATGTGATTTTAATGCACTCACGATGCAGATTTAATGTGCAGAGATTATTAGCGCGGAGAGTTGATGTAATGTTTTCAGGTTAATGGCTCCGTCTTGCTTTGTTATATGTAAATGAGCTGCTGCTGATGCCAGCCACCGACACACTTTAGCTAATGACTGCCAGGATACCAAAGAAAAAGGCTTTACATTTGTGGCTGCAGCCGGCAATCCAGCTATTACTGTCTCTCTGTGTCTCTCTCTGTCTGTATGAAATTACTTCTTTCGCTCTCCATGTGTTTATGGTTGTTTAGTATGCCGAGGTCCTTATTTCTCTTGAGAGCACAGTAAACACTTGAGCATTTCATCAATATTTAGGGTCATGCAAATCAGAATAAGCATCTGCGACTATTCTATAGTCACACTCTCTTGTGCTCTTGAGTGAACATGAACAGTGAAAACCGAACGTCCAGTGTTTTTCTGATCGAGCTACATTATAAAATCTCTCACACAGAAACTCAGGGTCAAATGTCACAGCTTCTGATGTTTATTTTTAATTCAATTGGAATTTCTGAAGATTTTTCATGGCAGCAAACTGTTATAGAAGCCTGAGCCTGGAATTTGCTCTGCTAAAACTGGTCTAAAGTACATTAAGCAAACTGACTGATGCCTTAATACTACTTGCATATGGGTGGTTATATTGTGGCTTGGTCTTTGTTAACGTATCCATCAGTTAGTTTCGGTATATTATCTCTGAAGCTCTGACAGGCACTAAGTCTTTGACTCTATTAACTATGTGTTAATGAGGCTAGCATTGGGCAATTTGCTCCGGCAGCATTAGTGGGCTATTATACCCCCATCTGATCATCTCTAATAAAACAGCAAATTATAGCCGGGATATTAATCCACATGTCACATGGCAGTGTTTCTAACTTATTTAAACAGTTAATGCAAAGGGTAGAAATCAGAAGTCACTACATCTGTGATTTGATTCATCTACATTATGCATTACTATAATATAATAGATTGCACTTTGTGGGATTGTAAGCAGAAATTTCTGTGCATGACATGGAAACGACATTCCCTGTGGCGTCAGGCAACTAGTTCATCTGTGAGGGAAAACTTTTGGCTGTTCCCTGCAAAATGATCTATAACCAGCCAAAGATCGTCTGTGATGAAAAAGAACCATCACTTAAAGGAGTTGTTACTTTAGGTTTTCATGCAATAATTGTCCACAAACAGAAAACATTCTCTTTTGCATACTGTTGCTGCAGCTCTTCTTTTCAGTCTTTGTCTGAAACATTTGGTTTTAGCTCCTGTCCCTTTAAGGGCCTCCTCCTGATCTCTTCTGATTGGTCAGCTGGCTCACAATGTTGTTATTGGTCAACCACTACCAGGGCGAGTAGGAAATGCCGACCTCTGGTTTCACTCTGTCTGGCTTTGTTAGGGGAAGTGCAGACTAGCTTCTAGGCAAGCATTATGCAATGTCAATGAGAAACATCAGCCAGACAACGTGTTTCACTGAACCTTTTTGCAGTTCACCACAACTGATATAATGACAACTCCCTTGTAGGGGAATGATAAAGTTGATTGTGTAAATTCACTGGATGGATCTTTAGCTTCTTTTAGCACAAGTAGGCTAAAACTGTTATTGTAATATGTGACATTACATTTAATTTGCTACTCATTTTTCATGCATTTCCATGTTGGAGCTGGATGTGAACATTAATCAGGCCGCCCTCATGAAACTGTAGAGTTTCCACCTTCTAATCCAACAAATGACAGAAATTTTAGTGTTTTCAAAGCTAAAATTAATTAGACTATAAGGGACATAGAATGATATTAATGAGGATTTGATACAGTGATTAAATACTGGATACAGATTTGATTAAATAATGTAGAACTGCTGCAAAAGATAATGTGAAAAAGTTGTTAGGAAAAATGACAAAGATATGTGTGGATTTAAGAAAGTTCATCCGAGTGTGACGTGTTTCACATGACGCTAAAGGAAAGCCATTAAACCAGAGCTGAAACTGGGGCTTAGTGACAGCCACAGATCTCACATACTGTAAAATAACAATGAATCACATAATTTACAGGGTTAAATAATGTTTGATGCCAAAACAGAAGAAATCAGGCAACATTATTCTTAATTTATATTTAAAACTCATCATCATCATCAGTGATTCAAACAGTTCTGGCTTCTCGCTTTCCAATGACAAAACACTGACACAGGACATGATGACAACACCACAACAAATCTGAAGACACACAACCACAGCACGACACCAGACCACAGAGGAAACCTTTACCTCCTGTCTGCCCCTGTCAGCCTGCGAGGATGGGGAGGTGGAGGCTTCAGATGACCTCTGCTGAAAGACAGAGAATTTCAGACACTGGGGTGGGACACAGAAAACAAAGGAAGAGAAAGGGGGAATCGAAATAAAGACTGACAGAGAGGAAGGACAAGGAGAGGAGAACGTGGCGAGAGAGAGAGACGGAAACTTGCAGGAGGAGAAAAGTGAAGCCGGGGGGGGAAGCAGAGTTAATGATGAAGGAGTATTTCCTTCACTGCACATTTCACTCCAGTAGATGCTGCAAGCCAAGTTTGTATTCAACCTCACAGCAGCAGGGAATGAACGGTGTCAGGAAGAGAAACAAAGGTGGAGGGCAGAGCATGGGCGACCTCTATTAACCTGCCATTGACCTGTGAGAGGCTTGGATTGAACTCTGCAGTCTTCCAGCAGCCGCTCGCTGTTTTCTCAAAACGTTTGTTTTAATTCTCAAGAGTTTCAAACAGGGTGAGTGCAAAGGTATCATCTAGACACTGTATTCCACATCCTTGGTCTCTTTTTGTCAAGCATCAACACAGGAACTCTTCTTATTTTCATTTTCATGTTGCTGAAGCAAATGCAATAAAGTAGCTCTTCTAATTGCCGTTAGAAGGCTGGCATCACGTTCTCTAGTGCATATGTGTCGAATGTGTTTTTGTAAAGGTAACCCTACTAAGTATTTGCGGGTGTGTTAATCTGCCACCTTTAAAAGTGTCTTACTATGAGAGACAGAGACATAAAGACAACATTGCTTTCTATACTTTTTTGGTTTATTCCATTTGTGCATCTGTGGTTTTGTCTGTGATTTTCTCACTGTCTGTTCTGCTGCGACAAGGTCATGATGTCACAAGATTTCTGTGTGTCAGTCAGGATTAAACTGATCAGTATCTAAATCTGAATTTTTATGGATATCTCAGTGCCACTCAAATGTTATCAAACCACACCTGCATCTCAAAAGAGCAGATTTGCTGAGAGACAGATTTACATATTTCTTTCCAAACTTTGACATTAAATGAATGACTGAATATTTAGAGAAATCCTTAAACCTGCAATATTTGATCCGTTAATCCCTTTGCAACACAGTTTGTTACCACTGTAGTTTACACTGCAGTTTGTTTACACTGTGTTGTGTTTCTGGCCACCTGATGTTTCAGATTTAAAGGAACAGTGCAACATTCTTTTCTGCCTGTTGGTAAAAGTGAGACGAGGTGATATCACTCAATACAAGAATATTGTGCATATTTATGGAAGAACTAGACTAGGACTAGAACTATATATACATATTTCAGAGTTCTAACATGATAACATCATTAAATATTCTCAACATGGACTTGCATTGATCCTAAGTGCCAGCTGACTCAATAAAGGCATTTCAATTGCATTTAGTAGCAGAGATTTTTATGTTTTTTATAGAACCTGCTTGTCGGTAAATAGTTTATTACTAATATTGATTCATTAAGTTTTAACCCTTCTGTGTGTTTTGTGGTTCAGAGACCTATGAACACTATCCAACACTATCCAATCCTGGATAGTGTCCTGCTGTTTTCCGCCCTTCGTGAGAGTGGTAACAACTTTCTACCCTAACTCTCCAAAAGAAGGCAGATACGCATGTTTTACAAAGTATGTGCCTGTAAATTTTAAGTCCAACATTCACTCTCTTTTTGGCTTGTTTTGGTCTCCACCACCTTTGCTGAAAACAACTATTGTATGGTTTTGTGCTTTTGCTCAGAGAACTGTAGCAATCAGCTCCAGATTTTTCTGGGTGAAAGATTCCTTCCACACAACACACATTATTCTATCAACTAATGTAAATCATATTGATTACTGCAGCTTTAAGAGCACGTCCACCTGTGCATGAAAGAACACAGGCATTATCCTCATCTCATATGTGAGGCAGCCAAGCTCAGTGTGCATTTCTCCACAGACAGAGATTATCACAGTGCCAGATGGACAGAAAAACAAAGAGGTAGGAGGGAGGTATAGGAAGGAGAAAGTCAAGATAACACGTTTTGCATCCTGCCTGCCATATTAGTGCACTTGCGTTCATGGAGAAATCAAACCAAATTTAGTTTTTCATGGTGAAAAGTCTGATTTGTGCTTTGTATGGCCAGGTGTGCAGAAAATCGATCCTGAAAGCTGGAACCCCAAAAAATTAACAAACACTTTCCACATTAATAACTGCCTCTTTCAATCTGTCTTAAATATAAACACCAATCCACTTTTGCATATCTGCCTCCGGCTGCTTCGCTACAGAAACCCTTAAATAATGAGACATGTCATTTTACAGATTTAACTAAACCGTTCTGACACCACCTTGGCCTCTAATCTATGTTTTCCTTGTTTATTCTTTGCCATGGCTGTTGGCTGCCGCTCTTCAGCTGCCTCCCACTAGCGCTGTGCCTTGTCTCCACTTACTGCCTCTTCACACAACAGCTTAACACATTGATTGTCCAAACAAAAAACAGTAAACATAATCATCAAACATAATCAAAAAAAAAATATATATATACTGTATATACAAGAGGAATGACAAATTAACAGAATCACCTGAATCAATGAGCAGAGAAGCAGGAGGACAGAGCCATAGGGCACAAGGGGGTCACTGAAGGGTTTAATAAGTAGTGATGTGAATCATGTGGCCTCTGCCATCACTAGATCTCAACCCAGTTGTGACCTCTGGGAGATTTTGGACCAACATATTACACCTTACCCTTCAACCCGTCACTTAAAACACAAAATGAGAGAATATCTTTTAGAAGAATGGTGTTCATCTTGTCAAGGTGCAATTAAGTTGTTCTGGTGATTCGTGGTTGGGCACCAACACTGTGGTTGTTTATTACCTCCACCAATGAGGTGATAACAGTTAGTTAACTTTGTCTTCTTAGCAGTATTACACAAAAACTGATTGATTTCATGAATCTAAAAATCTGAAAGGTTTAAGGGACTGAGTGTGTGCAGTTTGGTGCAGATCCAAATAAAAATCCAGATGTAGTAAATTTGAATGTGGTTTTATAAGGGGAGTGTTGGCAGGTAGGTATACATGTATGCACTCTACTGTGTACCATTCTAGTGTTGGTAGTGAGAAAACATCCTGGAAATGATTATTAGTTTTCAGTTGAAGAACGATAGCACTATGGTCAGTTGTTTCACTGGACTGTTTTTATTAGCTCTGATATTCTCTCACACAGCTAAAGACATTAAAGTGGACAGTTGGTCTTATATCTGGTGTCTACAATGTTTCAATGTCGCTGTGTGCTTTAGTCGAAACAGCCCTAAATCATGACCTGAACCTGTTACTGTGCAGACGTCGGCAGATGGTCAAATTTACAGCCCACAGAACCTGAAACCTTAAAGCTCTGTTGAAACCATCTTTTAAATTCAGCTCTGTATAGACTGTCAGGACAAATCATTCTGAAAACAATGTGCAGGAAACAAAGACCTTTATCAGTCCAATAGATCTACAGTATATTTGCTGCTTAGTTTATTACATCACTATTGTTGATCATGACACTGTCCTGCCCAGAAGATCCTTGATCATAAACCGTCTTTCATGGAGACATAATGTACGTGTGGTCCACCACATTGTTCCCAAAAAATGAGACTAAAATAAATGGGCTGTCACCTTTTTAAGAAAATTTGAAATATATTAGAATTTGTTCACACGTTAACATGCTGTTAATAATTTTAATGCCACCCACACACACAGCCAAACCCTGAACTACGCAATATAATTGCTGTTGTTCTGTTCATTTCTGGTGCTCAAAGTTACAGTGAAGATCCACCTCTCAAAGTTTGATGTGATTTCACAAAGCGTTCTGAAGCGTCACAGGACTGACCTGCATTGCTGCAGGAAAAAGAAAAAAACATGAGGACAAAAGTTGAAATATATTAATTTTGTGTATACGAGGGCTTGAAGCCCTGCAACAATTTGAAAAAACTAACGTGATGTAGTGTTTGAAAAGGAAGTATAGTCGTTACCTGCTGTCAGTAAATGTCAATGGAGAAGCATGTTATCGTTGCAGCGTTGTGCTTCCTCCTCCGTTTCTCTCTTGATACAAACATAAACAACGTTGTGTGGTGTATTTACACAATGTTTGCTAAGGTTCACGCGACACACTTGTGTTAACACTGTTAACGGGATGAAAGTGGTGACAGAGAAGTGGAAGAGGTGATGCCGTGGGAGGGTTTTGCTCCCTGTCGCTCTTTATCAACTGACTTCATATTTGGTTTGATAATGTTACTGTGAGGCAGCAAACAAACTAATCCACCACTACAGCGTCAAATCAAATACTTCCACACATGATTCACCATTTCCCATAGCTCACTAGCTTCCTTTTCTTATTTATTTTTTTTGCTTAACAAAGACAACAACAATAGCCAGGAGCTGGGCCCACAATAGATCAGGCTGACAGTTCACTTTATAAGCGTCTCCCTACTGGGGAATAGACTCAACCTGCTGCACATACACACTGAATTTCAAATTTGGTCGGATCATTGCAGTTTAAATATTGAAATTGTTGCTACTTTCAACAGGTAGTTTGAATTTGGAATAAAAAAAAGTGGCCTTGTTGTGTAACCGTTTAACAGCCACTTTGTGTTTAATGTTGGATCTGATGTGAGCAGGCTGCAGAGCTCCAGCTGATTTTTTAGTAGCACTGTAGAGCTGTTTCTTCATCAAGTTATTTCGGGGGTTTGAGGCTTCATTTGAAAGGACAGAGTTAAGCATGAATGGGGTAGAGAGAGCGGGGAAGACACGTAGCAAAGGGCCAGGTCGCAACCAAACCAGCCACCATGGCAGAACTCAAGCCTCCATTCATTAAAGACCATGGGTCCCTGATTTAATTATCTAGTGCATGCAAGAGGACTCGCTTTTGCAAATGTGGGGGTGACCAACAGATGACAGTAACACACAATCATGAGGAGCAGTGCGCTAGCAAAGGCAGGAAAGAAGAATTAAATACTGCTGTAACCGACACAGATTTAAAAAACACATTTTCATGACCTTAAGGATACATGATTTGGGAGAAACATTAAATATACTAGGGCCCCAAAAGATATACAACTCATCTGATTTTATTAGCTAATATTGGCCTATTGCAGACATATTGATATCTGTGTGTATGATGCCCGATATGCATAAAAAATATTCAGGTAATTTAGAAATGGTTAGAAATAGATTCATCTTTAAAACAAAAAAAGTTTTAGCAAGCATCTAATTTCCATTTGTAGTCTCCTGCCCAGGGTTGGGATAAAAGAAGTAAAGTCCACAAACCACCATCTATCAACACTTGTCTGTCTGTGACTCTTGTATCTCAAGCACCATTCATCTTATTGGCTTCACACTTGATATGTCTATAGTTAAGTGCCCAAGAAAGTGCAGTGTTGAATTTAATGGGATTTGGAAATGTGATATTATATATAATATAATAAACATTGAATAAACTATGGAGCTAAATTCATGCCAAAACTTAACAAATAAACTAAACATGTTTTACAAATCCCCTACCATTCACTTGCTAAACACAGTGTGGTTTTCAAATACAAAACGCACCTGACCAACAAATGCACTTCATATTTCTAATAAATAAATAGATATATGATATATGAGAAACAAATAGCCTTCTGTATTTCATACAAGTACATAAATCACAATTTTGTTTCCAGAGTTTAGCTTCATAGTAAACCGATGACCAGCAGCACTCTGTAGCAGAGGTGTCTGGGACCCATCAACATAAGTGACGTTACCGATCACAACACCAGCGTGTTTACAACACCGACAGCTGATTCTCCAGTTTGGGGTTCTGTGAGCTGAGTCGAGCTTCACTCAACTTTTAATAAAGGTGAACAGCTCTTTGTGCAGCAGCTTCAGGGCTTGTGGACTGAGTCCTGCAGTCGTTCCTTACTTGCGCAATTATTGCAGGTCACTTTCACAGCTTCAGAAAGAAAGTTGCTACCAGCATAACCACAGGCCAAGCCTACAGCCCATTCCAAACAGGCAGGTTTAGAATGGAATATAATAATATATATATAAAATATATTGGCTGATAGATCAATATCATTCAGTATAATTGTTTTAATCCAAATGGGCATCAACCTAAATTCAAATATCGGTCAGGCTCTGTTAAACTGTTAAAGGCAGCTGGAGATGATACAGATGACATCACTAACATCATCCACCCTCCCTTTCCTCAAAACCACCTCAGGCTGGAAACTAACACTGACAGTGTCTTTTTGAGGGCAGAACAGAAGAATGTTTTCTCCATTTTTCATCTTTCTCCATTTCCATCCGTCTCCCTCCCTCCTCAACTGTTAAGGCATCAAACGGCTGCTTGCTCTTGTTGCCTGTGGTGGTGAAAGGAGTGCAGCTGAGATGTGAATTCAGAGCATTTTCTATCCCCCTGCTTATTCTGCTGATGTCTTGAAGGTTTTTGGTTTTTTTCTCCCCAACTCTGAAAACTTCTTTCTCCTCCGACTTTGATGCTGGCCGAGATGTCGACACATCGCTAAACAGGCACAGATGGACTGATCATGAAGATGAAGAGAGGAGAGGCTGGAGGGTGAGAAGTGAAAGCAACACAGAGGAGTGTAGGTGGGGGCAGGAAGATAAAGACAGGATAGATAACAAGAGGAGTAGCATGAGCTGGGTGAAAGAGGATGAACAGAGGTTGAATAGATATTAGGACATGGAGATAGCGGTGTATAGCTCTCCGCTGCGCCAAGTGCAGATAGTGAGAGAACGATGGTTAACATCTTAACTGAAACTTGTCTGCTGGGTCGACCTTTAACAGCTTCATTTGTCCTCGTACAGAGGAGACTGAAGTAGAAGGGAATGGTCATCCAGAGACCAATAAAACAAGAAGTGTGGAGGCTGAGGGATGCTTTAAGATGGTCCCGCTGTAATATAACACAGTGAGTATTGAGTCATGGTCAACTCAGTGCCCTTGAGCTAAGTTCTGTGGCACAATTGTGGCCACAAATCTTTCCGCAAACACTAAAAATGTTCAGTTCTTCAACAGGGTTCCTGCAAGTTTCAATCAGTGAACTTTAGGATAATTTAGGAGCATTAAGAATTCTATTTAAAACCTTGTTTATGTCCATACTGGCAGAAAAAAGTAATTTATTCACATTCAACACAAACATTCAACTGAACATGACTACAGAGAGAGTTGTGAGCATGTGAACTAGGCTACATTCATCTGAGCTTTTCTCCCATTGCCTCCTTTTCCTCCTCAGCTTTCTTCAACTCAGCTGACTTTACTTCATCTATTTTATAGACTGATGTCTGGCTGCTGATGTAGGGGTGTGGGTGATTGGGCACAAAAATCAAGAATCCGTACTGTTATGGAACTTTTCTGGAGCCTGGTGAAAGGAGAACTCAGGCAGCAGCTGATGTCTTATGCAGAAGATTTGTATGTAGACTTGATGCATCAAGGAGCCCATAAAGTGAAACAATATACAAACGCTATCACAGTAATATGAGCAGTTGTCTCCCACAGCATCCCCATATATCTTCCTCTACTTGTGTCACCCATTCTAACAGCACATCCATGAATGGCTAGAATTGCTGTCACAGGTTTAATTCACAAACATTTTGAAATGATATCCAGGTTTGGGTTGGGTTTGGTGACATTGGCTGGGCGTTTTACTTGATATTGTACACTTCATGTGTAATCTGGAAAAACATTGGGCATAGGTTGGATTCGGACACAAAATACAGAATGCCTGTCATCATGCTTGGTTAGGTTTGACAAAGGCTTGACTGGCCGAACCACACTCCATTTGTTATTACCTTGGCCTTGTCTGAATTGTTTGCAAGAGGTGGTTTAAATGCCATGGGGAGCTGGGTTTGCACTGCACACGTGGAACATGCATGTGGAACTGAAAGGCCCATATCGAAAATGTTCTGTACAAATACATGTACGGTTAGACTTCTAATGTAAAGAGCACTGTAGATTCCAAGCGATGTCTGAAGGTTGTAGTCATGCAGACTTTGGGTGATGATGGCATGTGTTTGCTGGTCTTTTTATGGCTCCCTCATGTTTTCAGAATTCCAAAGTGACTCTAATTGCTTATACTCAGTTCCATTGGAGCATTTTCTTGCACAAGGTGCAGTGGATTTTATGTTTGATACTTTCAACAGGTTTCAACAGAGCACTAAACACTTAACAGAAATAATTTAACAAATAACCTCTGGGAGGAGACGCCACGTTAGCTCACATCAACCTGACACACACTAGCTGAGTGCTCTGATAAATTCAGCTGGCTGCATTACATCAGACATTAACACAATATTGTTCCATAAACACATTTAGAAGAGAGGCTGGGGCTCTTGCATCTTGATAAAAGTCAAATGGAATTTATAATCACATCCAATTTCAAGACCTGTCAAAGTCCTATTCAAGAAATCTTAATGCCTAAAATTCATTATTGGATTTGACAATTTTGAAACCTTTTATTTTAGTGAATTAGGCCAATTAGCAATCAGATTGACAAACAACTAGAGACACAAAGACCAACTGTTATTTCTATGATGCCAGTCAATGTTAATCAGCATAAATGGCTCCTTAATTTGAATCAACCTGTTTGCAGTCCCTTTTCCATCTGCTGCGCAACTTGACAGAAGCTGCTTCCTCCAATCTCCAAATACCTCCTGCTACTTGACTTTTACCGGAATATGTCCACCGGGTGTCATGGTCTGCCCAATGGCTGCCCCTCCGTCCTCTGTGTGTGTGTGTGTGTGTGTGTGTGTGTGTGTGTGTGTGTGTGTGTGTGTGTGTGTGTGTGTGAGTATGAATGAGTCTGTGTATGTGCGATTGGTTTGGCAGCTCTGGGCACTTCCCTCTGCAGGTCCCTAAACCCTAACATGTAGATCTTCACCACTAATCATCTGCAAGAGTATAAGAACCCTGGTCCTCAATCCACGGGGCAGTATCTTGCATTATTGGCTCCAGTTCTGTAGTTATTGCCTGTTCTTCTCCAGTGTGCTTATTCTCTGCTTCTCTGCCCTCCTCAGATGCTAATTGGTCGACTGATTAGTTTGCCTGCCTGTGTCCTGCCTGATCAATTCGTACATTGGCGCTCAAGCTGCTTCCTGCATCCTGTTTCCTGCTGATCCCCCTGTGGGAGCCCTCCCTGCTTAATCGCCTGCAAGTGCCACTGCGCTCATCCACACCACACGGCGCACCACGCCAAGCACAGCCACCACGCCAGAGACTCCAGATACCAATCATCTTGAAATTGATCTGAGAAAACTTTTCATCAAACTTTACTATACACTGCTGTCTGAGTCGTGCTTTCGGGTCCAGTTCCTGCTCAGTCCATAACACCGGGTCCGAGAGCCACATGTGACCCAGACATGATGGGCCAAGAGACCAATGAGAAGAAGGGCTGTCTCTATTATTTCATTGAAACTTCGGTCTTCTTAAAAAAATTTATACTGACTAATAAATTCTTAAATTTTAAACCAACAATTTACAGTCTAATAAATTAATCTCAAATTAAAGTAAGTGTTAATTTTTTCAGTTCAGTCTATAAAATAAAAAAGTACACTTGTCATGTCATCCAGTGTTATAAAGACTATAAATATGCATGGGGTTTTTTTCATCAAGATCTTTGAATTATTTTTTGAGGAATTTAGAAAAATGGATACAAAAACAGCCCTATCTCACAATATTAAAGATCGTCAAATATGAGAATAAGGATGGAAATTCATAAATAATCACATTTAAGTCACGTCTGAGCCACCAATGGAATCCAATTTTCACTATGTAATCAACTATCCCATTACAACTAACTGAAAATATGTGTTCTCCTGTTAAACCACCAAAAAAGTGGCCTTGGCCAAACCCTGTAGCCCTTCTGCTGTCCACTGACGTCAGAACACAATATGTCAGTGGACGCAAAGAAATTAAGTGGGCTGCCACAGCTGGCTGTGGAAGCACACAGAACGTTGGCAACTAGTGTGGACACCGCAAGACAGGACATCCCTGTGACTTACGCAGGCAAATAAGGCTGAAAATCAGCAGAGTCTTCCTCCAGGGTGACTGTGCTGCTCTCCTGTGACATTTTTAGGCCAATCACTGGGCTCATCACAGAGGGTTCGCAAGATGTACTCTGATGTCTTGTTGTTTCCAGTAACACTGAAATAATCTGTGGTACACACACACACACACACATGCACGCACGCACACACACACCTACTAACTCACTCATGGCAGAGCAATGAGCTCATGCTGCATGAACGATGGAAATTGAGTGGATGCCCTCCACTGTGAACAAAGTACTGCAGGCCATCCATATAACACACTGCTCTCTTTCTGTCTCTCTCTCTCCATTGTCTCACACACACATAAACAAATAAAAGCCCAGCATTTAACACTTAACAACATGTCCATGTCTGCATTAATAGGACTGTTTGAATTGGTTAGAGGAAACTGATAACAAACATATTTTTTTACATTTCAGTATTGAACTGTTATGTTCCAAACAGCATCTGGGGCATCGTGGAGAACTGTTGTTTTACTTTGCATTACTCTGAGCTTAGTGAAGCTAATGAACTGACAACTGAGAGCACATTAGTGTTGAGGCTTTTAATCAAAATTCAAAGATTGATTTGAATGTGGAGGGCGACTTCATGCTCGAATGACCTGTTTGAATCCAAAATTTACAGACGGTCGGAAGTAGTTTACCTTGTGATCCAGCAGAGGGCACTTAATGTCCGCTTGGTGTATTGCATGCCCTTTTTATCAGTGAAGTAAGTCAGTAATTTTAGGCTGTTTTGCGATGAAAATGGAGGACACTAGAAAGCAAAGGTGTCCTGGGTGTAAGGTGAGGCTGTTTGTCGTCTTCATACGGTCAGCATACACAAATGCAAAGTGAGTATTCAGGCTCAAACTCCACCAAAGTCGAACTCCATGCGAAGCCACACTGTGATTTCTTTCGCTAATGGAAGCAAATGTTTTAACTGCCAACCTCAATCTGTCCGGTTGTAATTGAATGGAAGGCAAAGGTTCATGTGTCAGCAACATACATGACACCCATTTTGTTCAAACTTGATTTTGGAAAAAAAGCAACATTATTTATCATTGTTGTATTTACAGTTTGTACCATTATCCCAGAAACACAAATCACAAAATGCCATTGATCTTCTGGTTACAGCAGCTGTTCACTGTAAGAGAGTAAAGTTGGCTACTATGATTTTTAACAAACAGGACAAACTTCTCAAAGTAGAATTCCACCAGGCAGCATCTTCGCATCTCATCTCATCGAGCAGGTACCATCTTCCAGTTATCAGTTCACATTTAAACGAGTACCACGAAAGTGTTGAGGCTCATTACACAGTCACACAGTAGAACCCACAGTGATGGTGGAACATGTTGAATACAGTAAAAATGTCTCATCAGCATTTATTCAGTTTTTCTTAGAAACCCACAATGGGTGATTTCTACAAGAAATGCTGCATAATTTAATCCACCTGCACCATACTGTACCCATCATGTTACAGTAATAACACTGACACAATACAGTGCAGTGTACATTGAAGAGTCATTCTTTTGTATAAGTGCTGAGCAAATAAGTGAAACCAACAAATTCCTCTCTCATTCCAACACATGCACACACGTATACACAAGCTATAGCTCGGGGTTACAGCCGGCTCTTCTCCTCTTTCTCCATCTGCACAAAACTGCTAAAGTGATAATGAGTTGTTTTTAATAATCAATTTGCATATAAAAGCTGCGCCGTCTGCGTGGGTGGCAGAAACAGATCCTAGATCACAGTCTGACTGCTGGCAACGCTTCAGAGAAAGCCGGAGAAGACAGAGAAGGAGGCAGGAGGCGAGAGGGAACAAGAAAGCGGCGAAGTGAGGAGCCGAAGAGAAGCAGAGATCGAGAGAAACAAAACGAGAGGCAGCAAGATGAAATGAAGATGCACCAGAGAAAGACTGCTGTGAGAGAGACGTTCGGAAACGTTTGATTGTCCTGCAACTGTTTTTGTTGAAAAATGTTCACTTTGCGTCCTCCCTTACAGTTTGTAGTCTTCCCTCAGCGGAGGGGCACAAATACATACTGCACATATACATATTTACGTGTGTGTGTGGGGGGCCGGGGGTGGGTGTGTGTATACGTACAGTATATAAACATACATACCAATCTTTTGATAACCTTAGTAACACTTTGCAAATGGAGGTGGTGTTACTAAAATTGGGAAGTTTAGGGTGAAGCTAACTGTTTACAATCAAACAGTTAGTGTTGACATCTCATTCAAACTTGTGGCCAAACCTATGTAGTACAAATTGTTGTAGTTGTAATTGTCAGTTTTGGGAAAACACTGGAGGTTATATCTGAACACACACACCGAACACACACACACACACTTCGGTGAACATTCAAACCACCCTACCTATCTCGGCATCCACACAAATGAAGGTTCAGTCTTGACACTGACATACATCCATAAACCAACACATGCTGAGACCTATCCCAAGATAACAGTGTTTTAAAATGTAATTCTCTAACTCTGATGCAATCGCACATGGTATCAGATCCGGTGAGGCCTTGTCCACACCTTTAACATTCATCTTGGATGATCCGATCACAGGTGTACAGCTCTGAGTACATGCTGAACACACCCATGTTGAGGACGCACTGCACTCTACCGTCTCAGACCACATTCAGACATGGTGTGTGATCAACTGAAGCTTTGCAGACTGGATGAGTTTAAGATGAGTGAATGTCAACTGCATTGACATTGACAAGTCAGGGAACTCATTCAAATGTCTTGCGAAAGGAAAAGATCCCAAATATGGTGAGAAGCACATTTTGACTTTCAACATAACAGCAACTAAAACCAGGCAAACAGTCTATGATACGTTTGAGTTTCTCACCCAAAGACAGTTAATCATTCACATTTGATCATTAATGTGAAGCTCACTTAAACCTAAGTGTCTGCAAATGGCATGAAAAACACTCTGTATCCTTTCAACTAAAAATTAAACAGAGAAGAAGAACAGAGAGAACTGCCACTTCACATTAACGTTGTCTTTTGGCAGATGATGGCATCAAACAGCTTTGCATCAAACCTCTGCAACAAGCAGCCGTTGATGTGCAGGTTCATGAAATGGCATCCAGCCATAGCAGTCCTGTAAACAACTATAACAAGAACCTGAACTGACAGGACAAAACTCAGAACGTAGATAACAAGCAGGGTTGCTGATACTCACTGGAGCTGTGGTCAGAGCTTCCTTGTCGAAGTACTTTTTCCTCTCGTACTTGTCCCGGATGAAGACCTCCACAGGTCTGAGGGTCAGGGTTAAGTACTGAAATACTGCACAAAAATATCCAAGTAAAATCTGCATATGCTTTAGTCCTCAGGAGAAGAAGAATGCAGGTATAATGGTGTTTTCAGGGAATTTGTGACTCAATGCATCATCTATGACCTTTAATAAGGGTCCTTAAAATTATTCAATCGTTTTACATTAGAACATTTTATGTTGAGGTGCCATCCTGTCCCTAGTATTGGAATAAGATGGTCTTCGAGTTTCCATCCTCAAGGAGATAATAACAATCCTGACATGTCTTAGTGACCAAGACTTTTCATCTGCTGACTCCAATATGGTTTAACACCGAGATGGTTCTACTGTACGTGAGGATTTTTGGTGTGGCTGTCTGCATTCGAGCTCTAACAAGAATCTAGATGCTGGACGATATGGCCAAATTTTCAGTCAATACCAATAATTATCACAATAAATGTTACATTGTTTTTTCTTTTCAGTTTAAAGACTCTGATTCTTTCTTCTGAGTGAAGCTTGTGGTTTTAAACTCTTCTTTATGAGCAGAACCGAAGTCACTTTCCTTGTGAAGCCTCACAAATGTCCTGGTCAGTGGGAATCCTGATAAAAGACGTCAGATCCAGATATGGATTCGATTGTGTCGCCTTGCCTCATTGCATCAATGACATTGCTAATGTTGTTGTGTCAAACTGATGGATCAGTGAATGGCTCAGTGAAATCATCAATTGTTTGTTACAATAGTTGGCGTGTTAACACACATACACACACACACGCACAAACATGAACACACATGTCCCCCAGGGATCACATTGGCATTAATCCTTACTCTCTTATCACCACATTTCAGCAGCGACGCCTCTATCAGATCCAGCAATAGACTTGAGAGATTGAAAAATGATGACAACCCGCACAAGTCGAGCTCTGAGACAAGGTAGGACTGATGCTATATTTGATACACAGAGCTTATTTATTACTGTTGACTAGAGACACAAGAACACAGAGGATGCTCCGGATACTTAGCTACATGGAGGATGGATGTCCAATGGGGGATGTGCACAATGTCATGGTTATACATAACAATAAAAAAAAGAAAAAAAGAAGTTCGATTGGAAGACCTGATCATATCAAAGTAAGTATGTACTAACACTGAAGCAAGAATAGTGTTTCCTCTTTTATTCCCACCCCTCACCCTGAATGCCTGATCTTGCTCTAAGTGTGTAACTGTTTCACCTGAAATTGTCAGAATCCGGTCCCTGTAGATCAGTTAAAAATACTTTGAGGTCTTAAAAAAATCTGAGTTCATCTCTGATATTCAGCCAGGAAACTTTAAAAAAGTGAAGAACTCTAAACAGAGTTTGGTGAATTTGTGGCTGCTCCTCAGGAAGCCAGGAATGAGTTCTGTTGAGTTTCCGCTCAGTGAGTGGGGACTACACAGTCAAAGCTCTTTTCAACACATTGATAGACTTTGGGTTTTCTGTACATGAACCCTAACCTGGACAGGGAGTCCAACAGAATGAATCAACCATGTGTGGCTGGTTGTGTGGTAATCTGTCCTGCAGTTTTTGCGTAATCCTGCTAATAACAGACAAACAAACCAACAGATCATAACCTAACCTCCCTGACAGAGAAGCCAAGTATAAATTAAAAAAAAACAAGAATTGGAGACCTGTTGAAACAACTGGCGTATGAAACGTTGGAATATGGCAAATTAGATAAAATAAAAATGAATAACTATGAATACACCAAATCAAGAATTAAATACAACACACACACACACACACACACACACACACACATCAAACCCCACTTTTTCATTTACACACTTTTACTGTACATACGCACAGTAAAAGTGAGGTCTAAATCATGATAAAAACATACATTCAAAACGCTCTCGCTCTCTCTATCAAACACACACAAACACATTCAGGCGGTAGCTCTTCTAATCCTGAGTCTGTTATCTGCTGTTCTCAGCCAGCGGCGCTGCTGTCACAACGACTAATGGACTTCAAAAGAGTGAAGAATGATGACCACCCGCACAAATGGGCCTGCCAGATACAAGATAGGGTATTAGAGCAGCATTTCAAACTGGGAGATTATTTATTTCAGGCTGCTGGTGGAAATATGAACATATGCGGCGATGTTAACTACACAGCTGTCTTGTCTTGTATCGTGGAAAAGGGCAAACTGGAAACTGCTGTTACGCCACTAGACAGACACTTCTGGAGGTGTCCTGGTTAAAAGCGTGGAATGACACTTAACAAAGCAGACCTGTCACTTGTGATTAATATACAGGAGGAACTTGGGGGTGTGCAGCAGAAGTTTGACGATGAGTGAGTCCGATTGGATACTGTGACTTCTCTTCTCAAAAAGATCCATCTGATTTCAAGTTGGGTCTAGTTAAGACTAGTGTTGGGTTAAGCCCACCAGTGTGCTGAGATACTGTACACACCAAGTATTGATATCAATGTCCAGCATCACAAGCATAGAGCTACTTCTGGATCACAGCTCATTAATAACCTTGTTAGTTAGTATTTTTTTAGCTAAATTTTTCGAACTTCAAAGAAAAACAGCATTTTTGTTGTCTTGTAGTAAAACTTCAGTATTCTTCTTTACTTTTATCTGTCAGTGCTCCCTCAACTGTTCCTGCACCTCAGAGCCAGCAGAGATTTCAAGGACAAACAGTCCTTTATGTTGACATCTCTCAGTTCTGACAGCAATACTAACAAACCGGATTGAACATAGATCTGTTGTTAAGTCTTCAGTCTTCATAATTATTTTTGTGTGAGATAGCAATTGTATAGTGGGTTAGACCTTTTTTAGTCTGTAACTATAAACTATGTGTTATTATTATTTTCTATATAATGATGCATAAAGAACAACTTTCAGCAACTACATTATTTTTATATAAATTAATCCCATGATATTTTTGTATCAAAGCATTTACTATGGTTATTACCGTTAACTTTAATGATAAATTTCACAAATTACCTAATAGCTTATTGAACATCTCTATCATCTGTGATGGTTTTATGCTGGTTGGATAGTAAAATAGAAACCTTTGTACAAATAAATACAGTGAAATGTGTGTACAATTACTTTCATAAGAAATGTATTTACCACCATCAATGGTTTAATGTCTGCTCTTGCTGTCCCATAGACGGTTTATAAAGATGGACGATGCGTTTCCACTTCCTCCCACTCTCCAGAAATGAGATCAAAATATCCCAGAAGTGAACACCGCCATCTTGCTCAATTGGAGCTAGAGTCTGCATATCTGCAATCTGGGGATAGAGCTGGTGTACTGAGCTCCTACTGATACAAGGACTCGACCAATCACGTGTTTATCAATCAAGATTCTTTACCCTGTTTAAGGAAAAAAAAATCAATTTGTTGTGACATATATGGTTATAAAGGGACCTTTTATGCAAATCAATAGTAACATTTATGTTGACAGTGACAAATGTCTGGTGACAGTGTTTATGTGCATGTAGAGGGACAACAGCAGTTGATATGCACATACTCAAGGACAGGGAGTTTATGCCAATGTATGGAGAGGTGAATTTTTACGAGGATGAAAGTGGGAGTTGAATAAATGGATTGTTGAATAAAACAGACAATCACAAGCGAAGGATACTGGTCGGTTTGCGGCCGTCTGAAGCTCTCCGGTAGGTGGGCCTCATACAGCAGTTTGGCCCTGCAGTTGCCCATGTCCACCATACTCTGCAAGAAGAGAAGTAGAGCGGGAAAGAAAGAGAGAAAGAATGTAATGCTGGAGAGGTAATTAGTAAAACGCTTTCAAGAACGTGTCACATGCGGCGAGTTCTTTCATACATCACATTTGCATTTAACTTAATTTAACCCCGCAGACTCAGTCCCGTGCGCGCTCGCTCACACACAAACACTCAGCGTGAAAGACACACCGGCCGTATGTGTCAAGGCTAAATTAAGAGGAGGGTGATAAATGGGGGGATGATAGGAGAAGTAGAGGAGACGGAGTCGGAATAATCAGCCATCCAGAATTAATTAGTCATTGAAAACAGTGATTAACATTCAGAGTGAGACCCTTTCCACTCACACTGCGCTGATGGATCGGGCTCTGCCATGAAGAAACACACGCATACCTTTATCCTGCAACGCACATGCACGCCGAATGA
Source organism: Verasper variegatus (assembly GCA_026259375.1). Taxonomy (NCBI): domain Eukaryota; kingdom Metazoa; phylum Chordata; class Actinopteri; order Pleuronectiformes; family Pleuronectidae; genus Verasper; species Verasper variegatus. The sequence goes on from CM048050.1 coordinate 3,566,934, forward strand.
CTGGATGATTAAATAAATTATTGGCGTGCGCCAGTGAGTTTCACTGACACACACTAGAACATGTTTTGTGCAATTCATTCAATGAGGCATGTAAGTCATTGTAGCACCAATACATTTACTACAGTACTCGATGTTCCCTATGCCTGTGTACACGTGTAACTGAGTATATGCATGTCACAAATCCACTGTGGAAGAACACTTGGAATGCATACTAAACACCTCATCTCACATTTGGTCATGTATATGTGTGTGTGTGCGTGTGTGTGTGTCTTAACTTACATAGACATTCCACTGGTTTTTTTTAATCATTGTTAATTTTTTCACTGCCATTACTTTCAGTTTATATCATTGTCAAAAGATATAACAGGGTGTATGGGTATTGTAATGTTTTCAATACGTTTGTGTGTCACAGATACAAGGTCCATGTTCAATGCCAACATCAAACAGTGTAAAACTAGATGAACCTCTCTCACTTTTATCTATTTCTTTCTACAGTTGTATTAGCGGCGAATATATTTCTCCACACTTGGTTCCCACCATGCTTTAGGTGATGTGAACGATGATGTAAATCAGTGCAATGTAAAATCATACAGAATTAGCTGCTAGCAGCTCCTGTTGTAACCTCTTTTGATACTTATTTTATTTTTTCTCAGCTAACAGCCTAGAACTACAAAATCAAAGACACTGTTATCAGTGGTCATCTCCTTTATGTAGAGAATGGTTTAAATTCACAAATGAAAACCGAGCAGCAGCACTGAGAATATTTATACACATATGTTCTCATTCCATGCGGATGTGACCTGTTCTGTGTGTTAACAGTGTTTATGGTTCTATCCGTGTGTTTATACCTGGATCTGCTCAGATGTCCACTGGTCCAGATTGACAGATTTGACTCTGGAGATGTGGACGCCCAGGTTGCGGTGAATTCCGGCACAGCGGATACACATGAACACCCCAAGGTTCCATGACGCCCATCGAGGTCCTGAGAAGAGGGATAGAAAGAAAGAGACAATTCTGCTTTAAAGCTGTTCTGCTTAAAATGTATTATCAAAATAAAAAATGTAATTAAATAAAATAATAGTAGCCCATTTAGACCAACTGAGACAATATGGATTCAGGGCTCTCATATCCAGTGCAAGGCGATGTCTTCTCACATCCACTTGCATAAGCACAAGATTTCCTCTGCAGAGAAGCTCTACTACCTGGTAAATCCAACATTTTTGTATTAATCTGCCAAGTGGCAAACACACCCAACTTTTAAATGGAAAGGGAGACAGCACTCTAATTAGGTTTATTGCATGTTTGGCCCCTAACACACTGATTTTATAAAGAGACTTAGTGCAACCCAGTTGAAAAACGACTCGAAAAAGTGGACACGTCCTAAATGCACTTGTTCTTGCACTATGTGCTTAGACCCTGCAATGAAACTGTTAAAATAGAGTCCTAAATTCAGGATGAGATGGAACAGCAGGAAGTGATGAATTAAAACTCAGCCAAGAAATGAAAAGGCAAGGAAGCAACCATTATTCTCTCCGAGCCTCTAAACCCCAGCATTGTCCTTTGAAAGTATGCTTTTATAAATCAAAGGTCACTAAAGTGTTGAGGTGCCAAGTACAGTTTTCAAATACTTTGTGTCTGGGTTCTAGTGAGTCTGGGGAACCTTTCGTTACAAACAAACAGTGAAGAACTGGTGTTTTCCACCAAAGCTGCACAGAAAAAGAAAAGTGACCCATCCACAGAAACTCCAGCTCAGAGGTCACATATTGAACAAACTGTTTGACTGACAAGGGATTCCCATGGAGTGCAGTCGAAGCAGGTACAGTTCACTATCACAGTCAAACCAAAGCTCAATAAGCTATTATAAAAGATACAATCCAAACATGACAAAGATTTAAAACCCTTACTTCAGTGAAATTGTCTCAGGTATTTCAGGACGTATACACACTAGTCCTGAGACCTTTTGCAGACATTCATATAGAAATTGCTTGGGAAGTAATATTCCAACTCCCTTTAATACATCTTAATAGGGATTTTATGGTGGAGGAGCAAAGTGTGGTTTGTTTGTATCATTTAATTACATTTCTTTTGTTTTAAAAAATATTTTCTCTATAAAAGTGCAAGGGTGCTTTAAGTTATCAGTAAAGCAGCAAAATAAAGTGTGCAGACATATCTTGTCTTATATATTTTCTTATTCCAATTCATTACCAATTACTTTTATTTAGTGATTAATAGCTTTAATTAACTGTCACAATGATTAAAAACCTATTTCCCAATTTGATAGGTACTATAATATCCTTTTAGCTCAATGAAAGCAGCAGACTCCAATAACCCGAATTTCAAAAGCTCAAGGGTAATATCTTAACCCAATAAATGAATCCACAAAAATCTGAAATAAAACAAAAAAAACAACAGGAAAATTGCCACATTCATCCACATTGTGTGATATTGGGACAGGGTGATCCTGTTCTTTCATGACACAGTTTCAAAAAACAACTTGATCTTGGAGTATATGTGATAATGACATAGAGACCAAACTCCAAAAATAACCAACATGTGGTTACATAAAAAGCTTTGAAAGAGCACAAGGCCTTGAGATGCACAGAACCAGAAGAAGTGAAGAACCTCCAGGCAGAAACAGACAAGACTTTAATTCTTGTTGACACACAAATGTGCAATGTCTGTTAAGAGAAGGGATGGAAATTTTGAATTATCCCACAAGCTAAACATTAACACACTCATGGAAAGGGCTGTGTGAAGGGAAATCTGACTTTGCAAACTATGCTTGGTACGACCAAATGTGTTTGTGGAGGGGGTTTATACTTTATTTTTTCAAAAACAAATTCATACATGCAGATTATCTGCTTCATAGCAATTTTTTTTTTATTTGAAACAAGTAATTAAAACAATAAGAAATAATAATAACAATCATCATTAGTATGATAATAATTGTTATTATTATTATTATTATTATAAAATACCATAAATATCACAAAAGCATATAAATAATACCATAAATTTAAAAATTGGTGTATGGAAATATGACATAGAGATTGGATATTGCAGGTGTAGGTCTGTTTAAGAAAGTTGTTTTGGCTCAAGGCCGATTTGGCTGTGATCATCATCATCATCATTATCATCATCATCATCATCATCATTACCATCTGACATCAGACGCCTCACAAAAGAGGAGCAGTTCCAGCCATCACATTATAAAGGTTAGGGTGCTATGGCAAGTAAGGTAAGTAAGTTTATATGTATAACACAGATGCTTTCCATCAATAACTACAATGGCGCTCATTAGAGCGCATACCTCTGGCCCAACAGTGCCCTTACATTTAATTAGGCAGCACCAAATCCATGAATTATTTCCTGGGAAATTGGTGAAAACGTAAAAAAAACACAATGTTAAAGTATGTGAATTAAAAAATCCTGAATCAGATCAACACTCAAATTGATTGGGTTCTTTCCTGATCTATATCACATCCCTCCACCAAGTAAAAAAAAAAAGAAAAACTGTAGTTTTTTCGTGCAATCTTGCTTACAATAATACAAACATACCAACTGACAGGGGTAAAAGAAAATTACCTCCATGGCGGAGGTAAAAACACTTCTAAAAGACAAGCTATTACCCAAGAAACTTCAAAAAACTAATTTCAATAACAACTGTAGTTGCCTTTAATAGGAAAGAGGTTCCCATCCCCGATACACCAAGTACGAAAAAACTCTTGCTCTGCCAGATCTCCATGGGGATAAATAGGGGATGGCACAGGAATGACAGTCAAATCATTTTAATGGACTAGTGGCAACAGTCCCTCAGTCCAATCTTTGGCTCTGTCCCTATCCACACCATGAAGCTTACTATCTGTCAATTTGATGGCTGAAAGCGTCTTTTAGGATAGAAAGTGCAAAAGGATCACATTTTATGGATCCAGGCTGCATAGCGGTGGTGAGTTGGACAGGGTTGGATAGCAACTGCACGCAGTCCAGTGGGCTTGTCGTCTCGGGTAAGAGCATCAGTGTGTTTATGCAATGGCACTAATGCACTAGACGGCCTAAAGGGGTATTAAGGTGGATGACTGAGTGTTAAGCCTAAATCAAGCAGCTCAGCCATTGTAAGCTGGACTCTATCTGCTGGAGATCTATCAGTATGGATTGGACTTCACTTTGGTTTGCTCTCTCAAATGCATCACCATCTCAGCTGAGTTCTCATCCATATGCAGCGCGCACACACAGTGTGCATACCCACACATTGCAAGTTCATGTATGTATAGGCTGGAAATCATGTTTTGGTACAATGAAGATCCACCGTGAAACCTTCTTCACAATGGGTTTTATAAAGGAATATTATTAGGAATGTTACAAGCTTATGTTTTCCCTCAAGTGTGTCTGTTTGTTAGCAGGATTAGGCAAGAACTACTGAACCAATTATATTGAAATGGTGGGTTATGGGCCAAGGCAGAACCCTTAACAGATTTAATTAAGGGTGGGAATCTAGGATTTTTTCCCCACTTTCTTTAACATTTTGACATTTTTGTGAATTTCTCAAGAAATAATTCAGAGATCTTAATAAAAAAAAAACAGACTGATATTTATGAGTTTGTGCAATTTGATGCAGCTTGATTGAATTTAAAGGGACTGTTGGACCACAGCAGAGGTGTGCGCTCTACTGAGTGCCATTCTAGTATTTTCATCGCTGTTTGATTGCCTGTCAGCAGGATTATGCAAAAACTACTGAACTGATTTTATTGAGACTTGGTGGAATGATGGGGTGTGGGCCAAGAAAGAACCAATTAGCTTTTCACTGTCTTTAACATTGTGAGATAAGGTGTTAGCCTTGGCCGGAGGAAAGCACTCTCCAAATGGCCTTAACTGTAAATATACAGTTGTCTATTGTAGAAAGACATAAGCCTCTGGCCTTCATCTGTGTCTCACATGCTCAAGTAGGCTTTAGTGTTCCCACCAGCCAATCAGACTTTTCTCTGGGATGATACTGGTGAGTACCAGGGTCAGTGAATGATGACCAGCAGCCTCTTTGGTAATCTAAATGTTCCACTGTCTTGGCGGCAGCCAGATGTCAGAAAGTTTATGCAAATGTGTGTAAATGTTCAAGTGTTCGGCTTTCCTGTACAGATTTAACTGATAAACAGAGGTACATCTCTGCTGTGGAATTCCAAATACTTTGTCATAAAAACCTGTAAACAGGGTGGTTGTTTCTTGTTGTATCAAGACATTAGCAATCCAAAATAAATACTAGAGACCATATCCTCTCACTGTGCCTTCACTCCAAATGATCTGAAAACAAAAAAACAAAAAAAACTGGGACATGTATCTTACTGACCAACTTTATGTAAACTGGGATTATGTATATTTTTACACGTTATCAGCTTTAGATAAAAACAAGGTGTAAATGAAGATGTTTAGAGTCGAATATGAATGTCAGGGCTTACAGACACTTGGATGACACCACAGGAGCAGTATGGAGGTATTTTCTGTATTTTCTCTTTTTTTTTTAAGTTTAAAGACGTGGTCCCCAGTAAATTAAATTTTTTTTTCCAGCAAACTGTTCCTTTAAGGTCCAAAGAACAGCTGAACCTTTTGAAGCCCTAGGTCGGCCAATTCAATTTAAAATCGTAATATTGCTACTTGCTTCTGCAGCACACATTTTTCGTCTAAACTTGACTTAAATGCTTTTTTTGAGTGATGTAAATAGCTGATGTGAAAAGAGTGACAGAAAGGGAACAGCTCATTTGAGGTTAATCAGGTCAGCAGTCTACAAATTGGCACTGGTGCATTCTCTCTCTCTCTCAAGTACACACACACACATGCACACACATGCACACACACACGCACACATACAATTTCAAGCACTTTCATGAAGGTAAATTTGAGCACATTCTGCAGAGCTCTATAAAAAAGCACCTACGCCTGAGCACACACATCAATGTATAAACAAACTGATGCATAAAGACACACACACACAGCAATAAATGAAGACCTTCATAACATGAAGACAATATCACAAACACAGCTTAATAAATGTGCATAAACATTCACCTATATCTATTCAGGCAATCTCACACAGACTGAGAGAAACAAACAGAGTCATCTCAGCTGAGAGACACACAGACACACACACCCTGAAGCCTCAGTGAGTGACAGCAGAACCTTCCAACTGGGAGGGGGGGGATTGTGGGGGGGGGCAGCTAGCCGAGCATGAAATTAAAGCCCCAACTGTCAACCCGAGGACAGTCAGGACGACGACTGAGGTGCGTGTATGTGCCTTTGTGTTTGATGAGATACGATGGTGGTGGCACACCATGGGGAGGTGACCAGAGATGTGAGGTGAGGTGTTCCACTCCTCCGTACAGATCAGTCTGGGAGATCTGGTGGTAAATTCTGCATGGCACCTGCCGACGGACAATTGGTATAAAAACACTTTGAGGCAACTAACATGTATGTAAAACAAATGAGGACCATCTGAACTTACTGGTGTGATTCCTGCAAACTCATTGGAATATTATTTATTAGTTGGAACAAATATCTGTGGCCAGAGTGAAGACACAAAGTTTTAAGCTTTTAGGCTGAAAGAGTTCTTTCAGCCTAATTCTCCTTTAGAATTCTCCTTTACAGAAGGTTAACAATATCCATTTCCTAATTTAAAAAAAAGGCCTTCTTACTAAATCATTCGAAGGCTGCCAAGATTCTACAGCAGCGACTGGAGAAGAGTGACGGCAGGACACTGAGGAGGAAATAAAGAAGAGCTGTGTTGCTCCCTGCTGGTCCATCAGTGTGATTCAGTGTGAGCAGTGAGGAGGAGGAGGAGGAGGAGGAGGGGGGGGGGGGGGAGGAGGAGGAGGAGGAGGAGAAACGTTTTCCTCTCTACACAGAGTCTCTTCTTCATTATATCAAGAGGAAAACCTAATAAAAACTCATCATCTGATAAACAACCCATAAGAAACATTATCACAGGTAAAACAGACTGAGACAGACACAGGGGGAGAACAAGTATACTTTCCACAAGTAGCTTGTTTCATTATTAGATAAATGATTCAACCTGCAGAGAAGATTTAGAGTCTTTTGTTCTGTTTAGCATTTTAATGTCTCACTCACTCTCACACACACACACACACACACACACACACACACACACACACACACACACACACACACACACACACACACACACACACACACACACACACACACACACACACACACACACACACACACACACACACACACACACACACACACACACACAAAGCAGAAACAATAGCTGAACTGATAAAGTGAAGATAGGATTCCACCTGCTGGTGAAAGAGGGTAGTGTAGGAGATTCACCCAGTATAAATTAAGATTTTATTCTTTATTATCATATAAATTGCATCAAAAGATCCAAACCACCGATGAAATGATCCCATTAACAACACTGTCTGTGTATTCAGAGTCTGTTCAAGCATGTTTATCGTGTTGTCCAAAAACTATCAACACACTATTGTGCTGCTCCCTCAACATTTTAGTATATTTAGATTCAATCCCTCATTACATTGCACTCAAAAGAGCACCAAATGTGTATATATCCACAGCTGTGTGTGTGTGTAGTGGTTTATGTTATCTCTTTAGGACCTTTTCTACAATAAATACTGACCTTGTCAGGACCAGCAGTCAACATGGGGACCAAAGCACAGTCCTGATGAGACAGAATGTCTTTTCTGGGGTCCTGGTTAGTGTTGGGTATGAATTGGTCAAGGTTCAGGTTAGGGATAAGGTTGTGTTTAGGCTGTCACAGTGAATGGATGTCAATGCAAAATCCTAATAATGCTCCCAATAAGGAGTAATAAGGATCCTAATAAAATCCTAATAGGAATAGCTGCACAAACCTGATTGTGCGCATGTGTGTGTATACGCGATGAAGTGTAGTGCTGTATTCAATAGTTTGAATGTCTGTTTGAATGGGTGAATGTGACTCTTAATGTAAAGCACTTGGAGTGACTAAATGCAGTCCAGTTATCATTGTTACTTTACACTTACATTTATGCAACAGGAATGAATGGGTTTGAAGTGAAGTGACACAAACGAGGCAGTGAAGGTAGAAAATAGTCTGTTGATCAATTAACTGTGGCAGAAATGCTGAAGCTCTGTTCTAGCTTCTCAAGCTTGAAATATGGCTATGCATTTCTTTGTGTTGTGTTCATCGAGGTGATAACAACTGACTAATTTATCAAGGATTTCAATAAACATTAGTACCAACCCTGAAACTGCACATGTTTTAAACGATAAATGACAAAGATTTCCATTAAATTCACTTAACAGTTGGAATAAAAAAAAACATTTATGTGACAGTAAACTGAAGCTTCTCGCTGTGTTAACTGTCCTCTGCAAAACTAACCTGTCCTTCACAGCTTTCAAATGTGTACGATTAAAAGGTGTGTGTGCAAACTTTTGGTCCACACCGTGACATGTGCGTGACAGCAGAGAGGCACCAAGACCAAGGACAGGTTGTCAAAGCTCTGAGTGGCCTGCAGGCCAAGATCTGCTGTGCCAGCACAGAGGAGGCTATGTGCCAGCACAAAGCCCCCTGCCACAAATCATAACACTGACATACTGTGTGTGTGTGTGTGTGTGTGTGTGTGTGTGTGTGTGTGTGTGTGTGTGTGTGTGTGTGTGTGTGTGTGTGTGTGTGTGTGTGATAGTGCGTTCTGTGAAGAGTTGGAGTCAAATTGTTGAAAGGACTGTGTTTAAACCAGAGGTGAAAATTATAGTCTGGACTCTTAAGTAGTGGATGGACTGAGATGCCAGGGAGGACAGTAGAGTAGAATTGGAATCGATAAGGACTTAATTTCTCTCTCTCACTCTCTCTCCCACACACACACACACAGAGAAAATGTAGGGCAGTGTGTGTAGACAGGAGACGAGTGTGAGGGTGGAATTACAGTTGGGACTAAGGTGAGTCACCACACTGCAGTGGTCAGAGCTGGCCAGCCACACCCAGGCATACTGACAGCAGCAGGCAGTGTGGACCTAAAGGACACATAATGTTTGGTCATGCCAAACCCTAAAACCAACTGATCAATCAAATCACAGCCCAGTAGACACTCGGCCATGGAGTGAATGCTTGCTTGAACAAATCAATAAAGGCTAACACACAGACTCTGGTGTGTTTGCAGTGAATCCAGAGGAGACAGCCATGTTCATACTCTGAGGGAGACAACTTCAAACTGTACACATGTTCACGTCTGAAAAGCCAATATGTTTGTATCATTGCAGTGAAACAAGGGGAACTGTTTCCTTAGCAAAAAACATTGTAACCCATATTATCTCTGATTGTCCATTAAAATAAATGTGTTACTTAAAGCTACACTATGTAACTTTTACTGAGCAATAGCGCCCTCTGCAGCCACACGTGGTGATTCATTCTGTTGTGCTCTGTGTTTGAGCATTGAAGTGGTTCTCAAAAAGAAAAAACTAAGCTTGTGTTGAGTGGACTGTGAAGTCCCACTCACTGAACTGGAACACAGCTGAGCAGTGGATATTACCCATGATCCTTGGCTTCCTGAACCAGAGGAGCTGTTGCTGTAACAAATACATCAAACTTTGTGTTTTGGCTAAATTTGAGACATAAACGCTGGACTTGAGACATAAACATCTTTTAAGTCTTTTTAACTGATCTACAGTTCATCCTTACACACTTCTCACAGGGGAACGCATCTGTTCACCAAAGTTACACATAAAACCAGAGTGGTGAGGAGGTGGGAATGAAAGCATCTCCATTCTCCCTATTTCAAGTCAACTCATTTTGAAGCTGCTATTTTGATCACACATGGATCACGGCAGACATTTAGGCTAAAAACATAGTTTAAATAACAACGTTTTGAGTCTAATTTGAATGCCGTGGCTTACAGACACTTAGATGACACCACAGGAGCAATTTTATTTTTTTTTTCTGTTGTTTTTTTTACATTTAAAGAATTGGTCAACATTTACTTAAATTGTATAGAATTTGGCTGCAATGCTGATTACCCCTGACACTCCAAAAGTGTTTTGTGGACTCAAACACTTCACCCACCCCTCCATCTGCATAGTGGTGAGTGGATAATGAGTGAATTTTCACTTTTCAGTGAACTATCCCTTTAAGTATGATCTTGGAGTGGGTAGAATGCAACAAAAGTGTGTTCATAAGGTGCTAACTTAAAAACATAATACATATATAGAAGATATACAGACGATCTACAGTATTAAGTTGATGTGTGATGATATTTATCGGTAACATCTACCTATGTCTTCCACTTTGCTGTGAAGAGAGTGTTGACTTGCTGGTAGGACGTATCTAACAATGATAAAGAAATATAAGACTGATGACACAGTGAAACTACTGGCAGATCTGCAATGTCGCTGAGAAAGGATCACCATCAAATTTCCACAGAACGGAGAGATCTTCTTTAACTAACCATGCATAAGTGAGAAAGATCCTGGGAGCATAGAGCAGTTTACGAGAAAAAAGGCTTAGACCCAGACTTAACATTAATTATCTACAGGTGAATAAAATGCACCAGTGACGTCTGTCAACAGTCGACTAAACCTTCCATTTCCTACAGCTCATCAAACGCCCGTACAGTCCTCATCCACACACACTCATGTTACCTGATCAGACTTCTCAGTGCAGAGCGGGGTGTGCCAAGGCTGTTACTTTTTTGAAAAGTCAAATTGGAACAAATTCATACTGACATCTAATCAATTTCAAATTAATTAAAACGCAAGCCACATAGTGAGGTGGAGCGGGTTCAACCTCACTAAAGGTCTTGTAAACATCTGTGTTTGTGTTCAGAGTCTCAATAACACTTGATTATTCTTGTTACCATTATTACTATTATTATCAAGATTATATTAAAATTGTGGTTGGATTAGAAAATTGCATCCTTCCCTTCAAATGGCAAATTTGATCAAATAATGATTCATTGATCTCATTCTAGCTCTTGGGGTTGGAAACTGCGAGCAAGTTCCCAATACTACCTGAGGCTGACCAGTAGCTTTGCGTTTGTTATGAAGGAACCAATAAGACCCAGTCACACTTACGCAAATGTATGAGTGACGAACGTTCAGCTCCTGTTCACTTCAAATCTTTGTGAGTGACGGGGCTAATAAAACCTTCTATTCCTGTAGTGAGGCAAATCGCAGCACAGCTTCACATGAAGGTCAACTTTAGTGAATTTTGACCTGCGATATACACATTTGCGTGACTGGGCCATAGGTTACAGGGAAGCACAGAGGACATCAATAAAGAAAAACTATTTAATGACAAACATGTGTGATGTGTGACTAAACTGATTGTGTACATCTGTGTATTCAGCCATCTACATCAATGTTTGTATGAGTAAATAAGTAATCATGTCACAAAACTGACTTTGTGATTGTCATTTTCAATGTGAAAATACACAAAGAATTAAAAGCAATTGATATTCTTTTACATTTTCTGTAAGACTGTAATTTCTTCACTAACTCAAAGACTTTTCAGGACTCCAGACTTTCTGCAGAGATTCTCCTGGCAACCCTCTAATAATTACTCCTGAGAATGTCCAAATGAGCTCATGTGAGAACACAGCAGGAGATCCTCCGCAGGATTGACTGCTGATGAGGTTTGTTTTTGATGCAAAACTTCAAAAAAACAAAAAGAATACAAAAAGCAGTGCCAGACACGTAATAGACATCAATGAAGATGTCAAGAGAACTGTTGGCGATACAAAAAGTGATTTCCACAGCAGAATTTAAGCGTGAGGGGTGCTGCAACACCCCTCACCTGAAGGCTCTGGAGATTTCTTTGTTGTTGTGAACGCGTCTAAGCAGAGAATCTCCTGCTGCGTTCTTTGTGTCTGGAAGGCGAAGACGTTTTCGACGATTGGTTTGTTCATGTCTAAAAACAACTCAAGTTGACTAGGTCTTATGTGTTAAACTTATTCAACACAAGAAAAACCACATGAACTGATTCAAACCTTCAGACATTTGTCTTTTGAGCATTTTCACAGATATCCATCTGTCATTTGTATAAAAATAGCTGTGACACCGTCAACATGACTCATAGCGAATGGCTGGATGCTGGCGCTTTATGACTAACATAAGTAAACAGGCCTCCGGCTGCACTGTCACTGACTGATGGAACAACAGATCAGATTTAAATGTAGCTCATCAAGGACAAACAGGTAAATGACATGATGAACAGCTGAGATCATCTATAGTCTGAATAAAGAATCAGCAGTGACAGGAAGGAGGTGGGATGAAATATTCATCTCTGTGGGAAAATGACTTAGTGAGTCACACACTGAATTGGAAATAAATCAGCCTTAGACTTAAAGGTGCAGTGTGCAAGATTTAGGTGAAAGGGATCTATTGGCAGAAATTTAATATAAAATAATCCTAGTTTTTACTAGTGTGTTTCATCTAAATTGTATGAATTCTTTACCCTTGAATGGGCCCTTTATATTTAAATAATTTATATTTACATCTGGAGCAGGTCCTCTCTACAGAGGCCACCATGTTTCTTCACATCAGCCCAAACTGGACAAACTAAACACCTTTTGAGTTTTTATGACAACTGAAGGCTGCCACAGGTTTCTCTTTCAGGTTTGGAAGGGGAGGGTGAGATGAGGGGTATTCAGCTGCAACATGCAACTTCACCACTAGATGTCACTAAATTCTATACACTGGACCTTTAACTTTGACTCCTCATGTTATGAAATATGAACAATAAGAGATTTACAACTGTTGTGGCTTAAATGCTGCATACATCAGCTCCCTACTACTTTGTTAAAACTTTGATTAATCCTGCATTTGATTTAGTTTTTTAAGTATCTTTACTGAAATGCAATCACGATTTGTTAGCATGTTAGCTGGAATTATTTGTTAAGCTAAACATGACCAGTTCATCCATCAAGGCTGTATATAACTTTCCCTTAACACCTGCTACATCATGCGCCGTAAGAAAATTAAGCAATTAATAAAACATAACATAAACATTATAAAACATTTCCTGCCTCATTCTGGGTTCATTGACAACCAGAATAGTGCTCAGTCAGAAAGATCTTTTATTTTGTGAATCAGTTTAAAATCTTAAACCTGCTATGTGGAATTTTGCTATCTTTACTTGAACAAAGACCTATATCTTCTACATATCTTGGCACAGAAATTTCTGTAGGATGTTCAAAGTGTTGACACTATGTAGCCAAAGCAGAAACCAGAAAGGAGACGGAGAAAGAAATGGGAAATGCAGGCCTGATGACCAAGACATAATAAGTCACAGGCCCTGTTCGGACCTTTACAGAAAGATTTGTCCAGGGTGATCACAAGTGGACAGCTCTGAGTTTGTCAATTCACACTTGGCATTAAAATGTGTTTCCACATATGAAAATAAAATAAATGCTCCTCTGCTCAGACCACAGGATGCATTTGGTTGCATTCAGACCTGAACTTAGAGATGAAGACTTGTAATCGGATCACTCAGGATAGATGTTAATACCAGGTCTGAACACGGCTATAGAACAAGTAATGACAAGCAGTCCACACATTATTAACTAGGTAATTAACTACATTCAGCAGTAAACACACATACACACAATAATATACAGGAGCTCTGCTCCACAAGTGCTATTAACCATCTCAAATGACGCAGAATAACAAACACAGCCGTTCACTTACTATATTATTGAATCAGGCTTTCATTATCAAATGACCATTTCAATTGTGAAACTCATATTGATTCACATGCATATCATTGCATCATGTCACGTCAACCTGATCCCAGCAACAAAGGAAAGCCAGGTTTCTGTTAAACCGCAGCCAATTCAAACACTGGACATTTATGCTCCATTTAAACATACAGCTAATTCAACACATTTATTGGCAGGCACTTGGACAATAGATAAATACATAATAACTGATCAATAAATACAGGCATTGAACTATAAGTTGCAGAAGAAAGAAAAAAAAAATAATTAACTGCGGCTCAAGAATTCCACGTTTCCTCCTCTGCCAACTAGAGTGTGTTTGAGTGACAGCAGCATGAAGCTGCAGCATAAAACACCAGCAGGAGAAAGTGAGCAAACTTACAATGTAGAGTTCCTAGGCAGACAGCATGTTGTTAGTGGTATTAAAGAGTAATGCAGCGTTCATGCACACTTGGGAATGTTCACACATTATTCTTAGGTGGATAGCATGAGTGCTAACCTTGTTGTCACACTGGATATACAGTATGTCTTGAATTTGCTATCTGTGTAGTTCAGATACAAACGGTGTGTACCTGTGTGGAGACTGTATGTCAACATAAACACAAAAACACACAAATATATCAAAAACATAAAATACAAAATCCACATTATATATTCTCATATTATATTATCATTATCATATCTTTTATATTAGTACAAAAGAGAAAATTTGACATATATTAAGATAGCAGGAAAAAATGTCCAAGGCTTTGGTAAATGTTTTTCAGACTCAGTCACTCAGACAGTTTAAACAATATGATGTGAACGAAACGTACGGAGCTCATACCAAACCCAAGTGGCATCTGCAGGGACTTTAACATAATGATCAATATGTTGCAGGTAACAGCTGATTAGTTATCTGTAAAAAAATGTAAGCACCGCCCTTAGCCCTGTGAATGTTTGTTTGGTCGATTGTTAAGATGCAGGACAAGGTGTGTGTTCATATTTGTGATGTAGAGAAGATGGAGGATTTAGCAGGAAAGGGAAGGTGAGCTGCTGTGAAGAGTTTGAAGCTCTTGTGCTGTGTATTCCAGCTCAGTGCGACCATCTGCTCAGCCTATGACAGAACACTGACCTCACTGACTCATGCAAGATTTGATTGGCTGAATTAAAGTAAGGTCTCTGTCTGCATATTACCAGTTCACTATAGATTCATGACTATATCGTCAGTGAGATGTGCAAACAAGGTTGTTTATGAATACTGCATCTCTAAGAAGTAATGAGTGATGATTATCACAGGGTTTGTCACACCAGTTTGTCAGGTCAGAGACCAGTTTGTGAAATGCTGATCTGTGGAAGACAAAGTGTCACACCAGAGTCTCTTTTCATTATCCTGTGTGGCTAATCAATAAATCCTGTAAGGACAGTTTCTCAGGAGTGAAGCTCTGCCTGTTCACACTGCAGCTGTAATATGAGTCACTGCATTGACGTAGCACACCTGGCAAATATCCAGTGTATTGCAGTGTGTGTTGGACAAACACAGATCATCTCTCTTCACCTGTGAAGGTAACTTTGTGTATGGTCTCTGCTTCGAGCTGCTGTCTCTCATTAGAATAGGTCACGTTAGCTGCCAAGGCTGAATGATGTGTACCAGAGGTGACGTGTGGTTTTAAAATTGCAATGCAAGGATGTACCTCACAAATTCAACCACTAAATAGAGACAGATTTTCTTTTTTCAAAGGAGATTACACATAAAGTGATTTAAAGAGCAGTCATGTATTCTTTAGCAAACAAAAACAATTCATTTTAGTTTTAGTTTCTCTGAAATCTGAGCAAACTAAGTAATAGTAATAGTGAGGGGACTTTGTACTAATATTTTTAATTGGAGCATTATTATTAATAGAGACTTTAACTATGATCAAAAATGTACTTGCTCTGATACATTGGTTACTGTGGATTTACTGCAAAAAAAACTCGATAATCTAGGTTTACGTTCACAGGATAGAATCATGACGTGAATTTAGATGCACAAATTTACTGAAATTGAAAGATGGAGCCTGAGCAGCAGGAAGTGACTGATCCAACAGCTTCCCTGTGTGAGGGAGCTCCTGTACTACAGTACACACTACACTTGTCAGATGGCAGCAGAGGCACAGTGATGACGCAAAAGGCGTATTATCTCATTCATAGGTACCCCTGACACGTTCAAACTCCATGCAAAGGGTCGGGGAATTCCATACTCATCCACAAACACACGCTTTGATTTGCACGTTTACCAACAATAACGATCACGTCGCATTTTGCTGCATCAATTGTGCTTAATATAATTTTATTAATAAAGCTCTCCTCGACTAATTCTGGCATTTATTGAAAAGGTGTGCACCTTATATATGTGCATCTTATTGTACAACAGTAATGTTATGCTTTACATAACATATGCCGAATTAAGGATTGCTACCTTGCGTGTTACGAGCTCTATTATAACAAGCTGCAATTAAGACTCTGTGCAAGGGGAAATTAAACGTTCGCATTTATGAATGGAGTCTGGTGGGCGGCTGCTTCCACACGAGGGCAGATGTGAGGCGTTGGCTGCAGGTGCAACAGTATAAGTGATGAGTTTGTGATCCAGTGACCACAGTAAAGTTCAGCTCTCATTTAATATTGCCTTCACAGGACACGTACGTTTTCCGCTCATAAATAATCCAGTCAAGGACATGACATCGATACTGTCAAGTTGGACACAGCCATCCACTACGAGACCGGAACTAGAAGCCATCGCATTTCAAAAGAGGACCCTCACTGCCAGTGTAAGTTTCTAGATGAATCCCGTAAAATAATCATAATATCTGCTGTTTACATGGTGACAATATTTGTTAATGCATGTCTACAGTCTTCTAAGATATTTCTCTTGTGTTGATAATAGAAGTAGAATAGGCTATATCAAATTATTCCAAATTATTTGTTCAAAGAAATATGAACATTTTATCTGTAATTTTTTTTTTAATAATCTGCCTAGTGGCTGATCTGTCCCGATATTTCCTCATATAGATTTTCTTTTTGCTCTCTATTATTATTGTCAAAACATTACACGCGCTCAAAGAAGTTTATTTTTGAAAGCGCTGAACGGAAGTGGTACATGTTTGTCGCTGCTTATACAAATGTCGCTCAATGTTATTCATTCTCATGATATTTCTGACTGGACGCGCGCAAACTTGTCATATGTTTGCATCGAGCAGAATAATGACACGTAGTTAAAACCATCATGTGAATGGGAATCACGCACTAGGCTGTGGGACAACTGGGCTGAGGGGGGTGTGGGCAGAGCTGCACAGAAAAGTGACTCCCATCAGAATAACGTTGTTATAAGCGGCTAGCTGTAGCTCTTCAGCCATTAGCCAAGTTCCCTCCTCCATCCCTCTCTCCGCGCTCCCGTTAGAAAGACAAACACGCATCTTTACCTTTAGCTTGACAGTCTGCACAGAACTTGTTGTCATCCTCTCTCAGCAGTGCCGACAGGATGGCCTGATGCTGCTCGTTGAGTTTCTGAGCTTTTTCTCGCTCTGACCGCGTCGTCATGTCTCCACAGTTCGTAGGTGGGTCCTGTTTGTGTGGAGACGAGGATTCAACACCACAGCAGAGACCTGAGCTGCGTTAGAGACGCTGAGACATCCGCTCTGTGGCGTCCGGATCCAGTTCAGCCCCAAACCTGCAGCAAGCTAACATGGGTCCATCAGCAGCATCCTGCTGCCTTCACGACTGTAGGAATTTACACTTGCACACGAATCACAATCAAATTCACCGTGTGTGTGTGTGTGTGTGTGTGTGTGTGTGTGTGTGTGTGTGTGTGTGTGTGTGTGTGTGTGTGTGTGTGTGTGTGTGTGTGTGTGTGCGTGTGTGTGTGCGTGTGTGTGTGTGTGCGTGTGTGTGTGTGTGTGTGTGTGTGTGTGTTTCATATCCAAAGTATATCAAATTTGATATTCTTCTACAATTGAAATAATTCCAGTGAGCAATCAGTCAAATTCTATTTGTATATCCCATATCAACAAAGCACATAAACTCAAGGTGTAACATCGTCCATACCTGACCCACAACTGGAGTGAGGAGAAACTACCCCCAACAAAAACTTTTAATAGGAGACAAAATGCCGACACCTCAGAGAGAGTCACAACTGAGGGACTCCTCTCCCAGGATGGACAGAAGTGCAATAGCTGTTGCATGTAGGTCTAAGCAAGCACATTAACAAGATAATACTATTTAAAACATGCATGAGAGAAGACAGTGTATAACAGAAATGGAGAGGTGTATCAATGTTTAAAGCAAAGAAAGAAAATGTCTGACAGAGATGACAGGAGCGAGGGGGCATGGAGGGCAGAGCAGTGATGACAATTGTAGTGATAGAGGTATGGCCAGTAATAATAGGACTATATGGAGGTAGGCAAATTGTAAACAATCTAGTAGTCATCATAATCCACGATCAGCTGCGACCACAATCAACGACTCACAATGTGGATGTCCACAATCCTGATCTGCAACGACAAATCACAAGGACTCTAGGGAAGAAGTCTTTAACTGAACCGCTATCTCTCGAAAATTATGATTTCATTTAATATCAGCATCAAAAATACTGCTCAGCTTCAAGAGGCAGCGCTTCTTAGATTGAAAGTGTTAAGTCTTGATGAACTGATCAGTGTTTTTGTGTGTTTCTATCAGTGTCTGAAGTCACTCAACAAGACAAGACGCTCTTTGACACCAGATCAGACAGCAGTGAGGGAGGCTCCTCCTCACACAGCCTCTGTGTGGCATCTTTCGCCTGCAGCAGGTGTATGAGGTCTCCACCTGTGACACTGAACTCTCCAGGCCCTGTGTCCAGAACACTTGACTCCCCCACAGCACCCACTGAAACATAATCTGCATCCACTTGCTAAGCATCAGAGGGCAAGTGTCACAGATGGTGGAGCAGCTTCAGTCCCACCCTCTCACTACACAGTCTCAGCTTCCTTCCTCTGTGGTTATTTATACCGTAGATCAAATAAATGTATACAAAATGAAGGGAAATGAAATGAATGTCAAGGGCTCTGATACCTCATGGAAAAGCACTCAATCAGCACATACTCAGAATTACAAACAGCACTCTGAAGTGTGAGTTTCAAAGCAAGATGAGACAACTTACAGAGGGCCACAGAGACAAAATCACTTCTGCTTCAACCACAGGCACATCTGTGAAATCATCCTTCGATAGTAGTATTCTAAATAAAGCATCTGGAGGATTAGTTTCATCAAACAGGCAAACTGCATCAAGAAAAGAGAACAACAACCACATGTTGATTGTTAAATGTTGTGCTTAACTGTCTTTTCCTTCTTTTCCTATCTATTGTGTGCATCTGCAGATTGATATTGATATTGACAAATATTTGTATCAATATACAGTATTTCTAGCCTGTGTAACTTGACACATTTATGAACTGCCCACTGCTGTGTGAGCATGTTGGAATATTTCTTGAACCCATAACATAAATCAATCAAATTCTGCTTTTATAACTCTATTGGATGATCATGATAATACTGATGCATCACATCATAATGATCTACAATTATTATTGTAATTATAACCATCAGTCTGACAGAGCGTCAATGCAACAGTTCCCGTTATTCTCTCTCTCTCTCTCTCTCTCTCTCTCTCTCTCTCTCTCTCTCTCTCTCTCTCTCTCTCTCTCTCTCTCTCGCACATTGAGTCTGGTTCTAGAGGTTCCTTCCTGTTATATGAGAGTTCGCTCATTGTGGGAACTGATGGGTTTTGTAATGGAATTGTAAGATCTTGACCTTACTATTTGAAGTGCCTTGAGATATTATATTTTGCTATATGAATTTAATTGATAATGATAATGATTATTGAGAATAGTAGTAGTAACAACAAAACAGTGAGTTGCCGGATGAGGTAAAGTGAATTAAAGCACAGACAGAAATGTCACCCCAAGTAATCTCTGATTAATATTGTCAGTACCAGTGACCTTATCAACCTAGAAATATGATTGTGTATATATGTATCAATGATTCATTGCATCAATGATTCATGCGAAATGAGCCTGGCTCTAGAAAGGCCATTAAAGGGCAGTGCAGCCTCTATCTGCAGGATCATTCATTTCAACCTCTCAAGACAAAGCAGTACTTTTCAAGACTTTTCACACACATTCATACATCACTCCTCCATCGAATCCCATTCACACACTGGTTTTGGGTTTTTCAGGATGAGCCGGAAATCAAACCACCGACTTCTCAATCTATAGATGACCTGCTCTAGCTCCTGAGCCAGAGCCACCCTGTGATGTCATGTGTGGTGTCCTGAATAACATTATGAACTAATATTAACAGGTTGGAAAAAAAAGTCACATTTTGGTTGCATGAAAATTTTTACTGTATCACTTTTAATGTTGACAGACAAGAGGGAGCATTGAGACAGCACTAAAGTGTTAAACAGTGACATGGCACAGGCAAGGTAGCAGGTAATTCATTTAAAAACATAAAAAATTAAAAAAATGTTTCAACAATTTGTTATCAGGTAATATCTGCAGTAGGATTCATTTAAAAAGTGTACCAAGGTAAAGTGTTGCAAGGTGAAAGTACAAATAATACAAAAAGTTAAAACAATTACAATAAATTAATATCAAATATATATGTCGCACAATGCATGTAATTATTTTATCAGATAAACTCATCAGAACCTACACATACAGTTCAGTTTAGGTTAATAGAGCAGTGGTTAGCTTAGAAAAGTCTGAAATGAAGAGTAAGAAATGTTCGGACACACTGGTTTACTTCATCTTAAGAGCAGCATGATCCAAAACCAAAGCAGCACCACCACATCATGAGTTTCTCAGAAATAAAATGACAGCAACATGAATGAAATTTCATATACACAGAGATCCTTCACCTCTAAAAATACAGCGTACCATCACAAGGGTGAGAAATGAAGTGGCATTATCAACAGCTCCTCCACACAAATAATAATAGATCAAATAAATAGGAGATGTTACAGATATCGTTCAGCAATATCATCTGAAAATGTATGGACACCGCAGCTATAGGATGCAAGTTTCACATTAATGCTTATCACCACAAGAGGGCAGCACAGGCTCGTCCTATCAGTCAAGTCCTGTGTCCTAAAAGGAGACGTGTATCCTTAGATCAAGGGAAAGCACCAGTCAGTTATTTGGAGCAGTGCCTACTGCACACTTAAAAAATATCCCACCAAGTAAGCCACAATAATGGCAATGACCAATGTTCCCTTTAGAGCAACCACAGCTAAGAGTTTATCCCACAGATTGAAGATGTCAGTGGTAAGATTGATGGATTCTGACAGGGAGTGGGTTGCGGTGAACAATTAAACAATTCAAATACAAGCATTAGCAAACTTCACCTAGGCTAACTGCCAATACCAATAAAGGTTAATATGATGCACGCTTTGCCTTTGAGACACAACTGAGAAACAAATGTGTGTTCTTGGATAAATGGGGGGCTGGAGTGTTTTCATGATGTCTAACCAGTGTGTTTACAGTACTAATATTTGACCATATGTAATTCTGTCAATGACTGGCAATGTCAGATCCTATAAGACTATCAAGTTGCCTTTAACTTGAGGGCTACAGAGACAATAACATACTTTTGTAGGCCAACCTGGAAATTATTGAGCATTCAAGTTGTGTCGTAATATCCGAAAAAAGTGTTTCCAACTGGGAAAATTCACGTGAACGCCATCATAAACACGAGTTGCCAAGTTGCTGACATCATCACTTATAAACAAATTAACATAATGTTTATAATATTTATGTTTTAAATTATTTTAAACACACTGAAGTCGGAACTATGGCTTCACAAATTTGGAAATGCATGTGAATGCACAGTAAGCATCACCCTTGTTACCTGGAGAAAAAGCCAATGCCATTTTTACATTGAATAAAGAAATGAATGGCAAAATGTTAACCACAGACCTTATTTCAGGCATCTAACAAAAAACCCTATACCTTTGAGACAAGGGGACAAAAGGACAGACATGCTAACGTACAGCAGGGTTTTAGAACTCCAGCCATGATAGAGGTCTTCAACTTTTGGCTTAGAATGGTATTTATCCAGTTATTACTCTGCTGTCTCAACAGGACTGAACAGATGAGCTTAATTTCTGTTCTGGTTTTGACTGGGATTTATTGTTTTCCACCATAGATAAATCTAGAATTCCTCTAGTATCTTGCCAACCAAAGGATCAGGTTAGTCTAAAAACCTGATATAACCATTTCCATAATTAGCTAATAAGAGAATTAGTCATAGTTAATTGACAGCTGCGTGTTAACACTGCTTTAGCTGGAGAACTAGCAAACAAAAATCTAAACAAACTAGCTACTTTTCAGACTCCTTTGTGCATAAATGCAACTTTAGAGAGTTAGCTGAGATGACTCAGAGTGTGGCCATTATTAGTGGAGCGGATTTGTAAAGGACCTGCTGTCTTAACAAAGTTATGGTGACACGGTTGTAAAATGCTGATATGAAATGGGAGATGAAGGCTGGTCATATTCATGGCTTATCATGTTTCCATTTGGCTATTTAAGAGGATTAGAGAACCATGTAAATAACGCAACATTATGTTTATTTGGGATAAACGGACTAGACAGGGATGTTTACTTGCTATTGGTCCAGCATTTAACTTACCATACTGAGCCAGCTGAGTCACTAGGGACTCTGGGTCAACATGTTGCATGAGGCAAATTGTCCAAAAATTGGCCAAATTCTTAACCTTTCATTTGAAGGGTTAATGTGACATATTGTCAACTGATGGTCAGCAAACAAAAGACTGGGAACATCCTGTAAATATATCTCTGGATTGTGACCATTAGTTCAAACCTGGGAACAAAAATTACTTTTTCATTCTGACTTCGATAGAAAGAGAGAATTTGGTCTCCACCAGTCGAGTTAATTGACTTTCCTGAACATGAAACTACAAGCTATGACAGACACTCGCAGATATTTAATCTAGTCAGATTTGGGAAAATAGTTATTTTTTATAGTTTGTCACTGTATTTGCTGTCTGAAGATAAAACAAAGAAATGCACTGGATAATGCTCTGACATACAAAATTATGGCTAGGAGCATCTCCGATCACGCATTAGACACAGAGACAGAACTATGACATTTCTGGGAATGGTTTAAAGATATTTTACAGTGTGTTTCCATTACTGTTTATCACAAAATGCTTTAATAAAGATTAAGAAGTACAAAAAATCTGCTTTGAGTGAAAAATAATGTTTTTTGCAATACTGAGGAATTGTTTTCAACATTAATGATTTTCATATCCATTACATCCCAATTGCATTTAAATCCCTTGGATGGAAATCCAACTATTAAGACATTAGTCCAAGTGACCAAATTTTGAAACAGCAGCAGCAAGTACACTGTGGACTGTCAATGCTGTTACTATGGCACTATTTTCCTTCACAACTGAAACCATTAGTGACCTTGTTTTTTTTCATTGGACACTGAGTTAGAAATGTGTCCCCTCGGCAGCAATGTCAGAATTGTTTAAAGGTCTTGCTGAGTTCACAGGACAGATTCGATAGCTTCCGGCGTGCCCTCTAAACCTTTGATTTGGTGCATTACTAGTGGCGAGGTCTCCTCCTCTGCCTGGCCGTTTGCCACTGCCTCCACCCTGACCTCCGCCAGCTCCTCATCCTGCTGCTGCTGCTGCTCCTGCTTCTTCTTCATTCTCCATTTGGTTGATGTGGTGGAGGATTCCAGCACCCAGAGCATCACCCTCCACGTTCACCACAGTGGTGGTACGGTCACTGTGTACAAAGTGGACATACAGTAAGTATCACATGGCAAAGGTCAGTTGTTCTTTTTTATCAAAAATGTAAAATGATATTTAATGGTTTAAATTGGTTATTACATGGTCAAAATTACTGACATTCAAGCATCACTAGGTAGTATTTATTTCAAGTATTATTCAAAATAATTTTTGATGTTACACAAACATATTATAGGGGGCATGTCTGTCATTGCCAAAGCGCTCCCTGGATGCCTGGAACTAAGAAGATTACGCCCTGTTTTATGGCACATGTCACACACCGAAAACTAGAGTTGGAGCTAGCAGCTAGCTACAAGAGATAACTAGCTGGACATTCTCAATGTGAACATCCGAGGAAACAAAGAAGAGGAAAAGAGAAAGTGGCCAAGTAAAAAAACAAACAAGAGTAACTTATCGGAGCATAATTCATTTGTTGGTGAGAACTAAAAGTGAACAAAAATTGTAGGACAGATGCCAACCTGTCATAACTTTTGCTTGTTTGCGGTTCTGCTTGTTTGACGTTGGGCTGTGTAAGTGAAGTAGTGGACTCCTTAGTTTATCATCAGAAGCCTTGTAAAGCCATTTCGATAGAGGTTCAGCAAGTTAGCCAAACAATTCCATATGATTTGATAGACATCATGCTCATACATCAATAACTGTTGCGGCTACTTGCTTACTGTGTTAGCTTGTCTGCCTGTATGCTACTGTTCTACTCTGAATTAAGTGCAGTGATTGTGCATGCTCCACATGGCTCAGACCAGGACTCTAACTTAAGACAGTGAATCATACCTGTAGGGGGAGCCCAAGTATAGCCGAGAGCAAATCTTGCATTGTGTTGCTTTAAGAGACATAACTGTTACCTGTTAAATGTATATAATTCCCATCTTAAGAAAACCAAAAAAAGTATTTTTCCTATCACCCCCTATGAGCGAATACATGGCAAACCAACAGCATTGAACTCCTTCTGCTCAGGGCTGAGAGTGTAATCTTCAAAAGTTGTTTTTGTTGCAGAAACAGGAGAACATGTAGAGGCCCTGGAGAGAGTACTGAAAGTCTGTCTTCTGTACCACCTGTGGCCAATCTCAGGAAGCAGGAATGCTTTTTCAGATGTAAAACATGTATGTGTTCCAGCATGGATGTTTGCTTTGTTATTACAAAACAGTGGAGCTGGGGGAAATTACGACAGACAGATTGTGTTCACATTCTGTACCTTTGCTTCCTGCCTGATGACCTGCCTGTTGGGAAACCCTTATCTAGTTTTGCTTACTACAATGTTGGCAATGTGTGTGCATACATGATCAAAGGGCTTTGCGCATTTTCTAATATGAGAGTCACTGGGTTCACAGGTGTTACTCACACAATCCAGTCAACAGCCAGCATGAGGGACAGATCATTGGTTGGCAGGCCAATGGCCTCCAGGATGATGGCGATGGTGATGATGCCGCCAGCTGGGATGCCTGCTGCGCCGACACTGGAGGCTGTGGCTGTTACCCTATGTTAATTAATGATGACATGAATTAAAATAAATACCACTTACACCAATAAGAAGCAGCAGGAAGTCACATATCTGAATGGTTATGCTGAACAAAAGGAGAGAAACTTTTCTATCATCCCCAGGACTCACAGGATGGTGAAGATCTGTCCAGCGTTCAGGTCAACATTATTGAGCTGAGCAATGAAGACCGCAGCAATGCACTGGAAAATGGCTGCCCCATCCATGTTAACTGTGGCTCCAATGGGAAGGATGAAACGGCTGATTCGTTTGTCCACACCATTATTCTCCTCAACACACTTTATCATTGAAGGAAGAGTTGCAGAGCTGGTGAGTGACAGGGAGAGATACAGTACAGTAGTGAAGTTATAGCCATATTTGTCAGCCATTTTAGAGAAACTTTTTCAAACATTTTATGAATTCAAGTTTATCAACCAAAGACCCAGAAGCTCTACAACCCTGTAACAGTTTCTGCTACCCAGTGGTCCAGAGATTCAGCTGTCCAACACCACTCTCAACACCTGCCAAAACCCTGAGTTGGCTGTCCCTGTCAACGTCCTGTCTTCCCCCAGGTTGGTGGTGCCAGCTGAAGTATATTCTGCTCCTGAATCTGGGGTCTCAACTGACATTCACTCTGCTTGTGTGTGGGGGATCGCGATGGCAGCCCCTGCAAATACCCAGCCTACAATCCAGCTAAATGTTCTAGTGCCACACCATTGACCTTCAAGTCATCAATTATTAGGTTTCCATCTGTGATGCTGACCTCCTAAAGGGTTCCTCTTATCCTGGCTCCAGCCTGCAGCTCAGTCTCTTAATTTTATGGGGAACCGCCCACAAATTTCCCCCCACTGCTTTGCCTACGGAGGGGCCTGCCTTTGGTATAAGCCTCCATCCTAAGGAGAGATCCTGCCTTCATTCTTACCTTCCCCATCAGTCTTCTGCCCCTGTCAACCTCCTAAGAGGTCCTGCCTTCAGAGATGCTCTCCAGGGCAGTCAGATAATATTTTCTTATTCATGTATTTTTCCCCTAACATTAGGTATTTAGGAGTCCATGTAGTGTGATGCCATGCTTCTGTACACAAGTCATGATGTTAATGCCATTTGATAAGGATAGGATAGCTATGAAGACAGCCAAGGTCGACAACCATTATAAACAGTCAGCGTCTCATTCTCTTTAGTGAGATAGTCTCTTTAGGACAGAGGCAATCTACAACATAAGTTTGTAATACACCCAGCAAAGGACAGCCTTGAGAAAAGAGTTGACAACACAGTTTTAATTCTATTGCAGTCTCCTCGAAGCATTGATCATCAATAATCTACACATGCTTAAGACATCTGTGGGTGTACCTCACTAGTACCTCTGTCTTCATCCCTGCCTTCAACAAAACCCTTTGGAAAGGTCCTGCCAGTCAATCGGCCCATATCTGACTTTTAACTCACATAGATATTTAGCACTAAAATGTAAATTCCCTTTTACCTATCAATATAGTTCATAGGGATCTCTGTGATGTGACAGTATACCTGGAGCAGGTGGCGAAGGCAGTGGTGAAGGGTGTGATGAGGCCTGAAAGGAAACTGAAGGGGTTCTTGCGTGTGAAGCCGAAGTAGATGAGAGGCAGGACGATGCCTCCAGTGGATGATGTGGCCCAAGATCGAAGCAAAAATGTATTTTCCCAGACTGGTGACCAGAAGAACCACATCTTCCATCTCAACAATCTTACTGCCCACCAGGAACATGATGCCAAAAGGGATATACCTGAGAGAGACAAGAAAATGCAGAAAGACAATAAGATTTTGTTGGATAAACATTTAACACATATCGAGTCCAGATACTATATATCACTTACATTGCCAGCTGTAAAAATCCCATGTACATCCAGCTCTACTCACCACATGATCCAGGACACCAGTACCATGGTAGCCTCATTGAAAGCATTGAAGAAGCGAATGAGTTCCTCCCCCTCCTCTCCCAGCTTTTTCAGAGCCACACCAAACACCATGGCAAATAAAACCAGACCCAAGATGTTCATGCCATCTATTTCTGTACCAATAGGAACCTAAAACAAACAGCAGAGACACAATATATGAGTCGCTGTGTTGTGGGAAGGAGCTGGAGCTTAGCCTTACACTCTTTTAACACAGGTGTCATTTCACTGTAAATACCATGAAATATCTGCAGTGAAAGAATGAGCCACTTAAAGGTTCAGTGTGTACGATTTAGGCGGAAGGGATGTATTGGCAGAACATGAATATAAAATAATACTAGTGTCATCTAAATTGTATAAATTGTTGTCTTTACCATAGAATGAGCCTTTATATTTAAATACTTTATATTTACATCTCTACAGAGGACACCATGTTTTTTACAAACTAAACACCTTTTGAGTTTTTATGACAACTGAAGGCTACCACAGGTTCTCTTTCATGTTTGAAAGGGGAGGGTGAGGTGAGGGGTATTCAGCTGCAACATGCAACTTCACCACTAGATGTCACTAAATTCTACACACTGAACCTTTAAGAGCTAAGCTAGGTTACTCTTAAACTAATTTATTCACATCTGAACACTGAAATACTTCTGTCATCCTCGGGCTAAAAGCCTGTCAAAAAATAACTTGGATCAATAAGTGTCTAGCAGCTCAGTGTGGCTCAGAGTTTTAGCAACACACTACCACCATAGTTAAGAGTGCAGCTAGGGGTTATTGGAATGAAAATTTGTTTTGCAGTGATTTGGTCAGAACCCAAAGTATTAAAGTAACTGAAATTCAAACTTGATGGAGGAAAAAGCAGCGCATCGTCACAGTCATTGCAAACTGTCCTTAATGCAACATGAATGAACCAAATTTCATGGCAATCGATCCAACAGTCATTGAGATATTTCATCATCATCCCATCATCATACATAAGCACCAGGCGATTGAGAATGTCTCATAAATTTCAATTTCTTGTACATTTCAGACATATGTGGTGGACTGGATTGATGTACTAAAACATAGCTCAGCTCAACAACTGGGACTGGGACCTCATTATGTCAAACAATAGCACTGATAAATTCCGTAGTAGTTTATACTGCACCCTTTGCTACAGCGTGTGTGCATCAGTGCCCAGGTCTGGGGGCAGTTGAAGGATTCAGTGAACTGGATGATGGATAACGAATAAGGACAAGGACAAATCCTGAGCTCAATCCTCTCCCATTGTCATGATGTTCTCCCACAGCCCTACCAGCTTCATCCCCTGGCATTCGGGGGGTACTGTCCACCATGACCCATGACAAACGAATACCATGGACTGATGCCAAGATCAGATCACCCAATTGTTCCTCTACACTTTAAGATAATTTGTTTAAAAATTGTTTTAATGATCTATTGATCTATTTTAAATTCTGAATGCACTGACGTGAAATGATAACAATTATTAAAATTAAAATATGTTAACAGTAAGTTAACATTTACTAAGGGTTATTCAGGGCCAGTGGTTCTGAAAACCCAATGACATTTTTAATCATTAAATGTACAGTGACCTTTTAGTTTGAAGATTGAAACTGCTTTGTTTCTAATGACAAACCAAACTTATTTCATCATCTCACGAAGACACTTCCAAACATGTCAGCATTTCTCCATCAACCTTGGAACATTCTCCCAAAAACAAATCATTTGACAGTCTCACAACCAAATGTGCTCCAGTTCTATTACTGGTTACCTTCAGTTGCTGTTATTGGTTCCAGCTCGGAACCAACTTTAACCACCAGTTTTAGATTTTTTCAGTTTTGTCTTGTGTTGGTCCAGATGGGAGCACTTTTCCTTTCAGAGGTGCAATGTTTAACATTTCACACAACATACCATATGTGCATGTGAATGTGTACATAGTTGAGTGTTGTACATGTTTTAGACTGTTTGTACCTTTTGATAGAGGATGGTCCCATTGGTGTCGTTCCCCACAGCAACCATCTTGTAGTCGGTGGCATACTGAAACATGAAATAAAAGAAAAGGTTGATGCTGTTTGTTCATATATTTTTGTTTAGTTCATACTTGTGCTAAAATGTGTAGCTATAGTGTCATCATTATTACTAATGTCTGTGCTGTATCCTGATGCATCTCCATTTTGGAAAAAGAGGCCATAAATGTTTATGGCAACTGCCTATTGATGTAAAACCTGGAAGCAAATTAAAGTGTTCACATACTTGTGCGACTGTTATCCTTTGTAAAATGTGTTTTTGAAATATCCTATGTATCTGTTTTGTTACATAAGTCAATGTCTCCATTTTGAGAGATCATTACCTCTTTACACCAAAATTAGCAGATAAAGTTTTTTAAACCAGGGTAATCCTGCAAATAAAAGATATATATATTAGTGGGGTTTTTGACCAGTGGAAAAGGGGCTCATGAGCCATTTCCTCACCTAAGTGAATAAAGTTGCCCAACCTCCAAAAACCAAACTACTACCATTTATGCAGAGCAACACTTACATTTTGTGTCTCTCAAGACAAAAGGTTTTCTTAATGACTGAGAACATTTTGCACAATATACAATTATGATTTCACCGATTCATAGTTGTTTTGGTGAGTGCTTTTTTTTTCCCAGATTTACCTAAAACTGATTTTTTTACGTAGAGTTGGAGGTTTTAATACACACACACACAATTACTTCAGCCATTCTGTGTGTCCTGCTCTCATTTTCTTTACACAGCCCTATAGGATAAAGGTTCCAAACATCTATACGGACATATACAGACTTTAAATGAGGCTGTAGTTTCTTGACATTGAAACATTAGTGGACATGCAGCGACGTGCAGTATACGAATATAGTAAAAAAAAACTCAGAGGACACCCTTCCCCATAATCTAAATTTTACACTTAATTTGTTTAAACGTCTGTTTAAACATCTCACCACTTGTCATTTTGTGTAAATCTCCCCTCTCCTCTGATGTCTTGGTTTAATCCACACTTGGAACCCTTCCACAGGGGCTCTACCACAGTACAGGCTGGGTGGGTGGGAGGAATATTGAACTCTATGACCTGACTGCACTTTGAAACACAGCTTATTCTGCCTGTTTGAAGTCACTACCTTGCTTGCAGGTTTATTATTTGCTGTTCATGCTTAGGGCTATTAGTCTGAGTGTATGTGTGTGTGTGTGTGGGGGGGGGGGGGGCTCTCCTCTGTGTGTTTGCATGGCCATTTTGTATCCCCCGGATCCCCAAATATTGAACTTTCCTGCTTCTTATTTTAGTCTTTACGAACAGGATCATAATTCTAGGAAGTGGAGTGGACCATGTTCAAAAGCAGCGAGGCGAGGTGGGTTGCTAGGCTGGCTGGAATGGAATGGTCTCGCCATGGTAACGGCTGGTAAAGGACAAGGAAAAGAGGCATTTGTGCGAGCAGCGGAGAGCAGCCGGTGTCTATATTCTGAACGACGCCTCATTAAGGGGCTCTCAGTGCTACAGTGCAGTAAATGAACACGGAGTGGCATCTGCAAGGCTAGTGAAATAAATTCTGATGAACAATCCACACAGGACACAGGTGGTCAGGGAAGTCAAGACAGAAAGTAGCAATAAAAAAGAGGAACTGATGAAAAATGTGAGGTGTGATGAAGTGAGGTGCTGGCACTCACGGAGCGGAAAGCAGCGGCCACCAGGTTTGATGGGAACAAATTCCTAGAAAAGGAAAAGAAAAAACAAGTTAGATCCACGGGACAGTACTGCCATCCTGTGCAGTTGTTTGATTTCATGTAATTAATTATAGATTCTGGAAATATTCAAGCCTGCACTTAGTTAAAACGAAACCAAGCAAACAACAAATGAATACAAGCCCCAGATTACCATGTCGTCTGAACAGTAAGCTGTTAACTGGACTGTTTTGTTATCACACACTTTGTGTTTCCGCTTTGGCTCTTTCCCAGGGTTTTCCATAAACTCCACCACTCCTTAATGTCTGCCACTGAAGTCCTGCTGTCTGGTTCAAACTTCATTAAAAGAAATCAGCAAAGTCTTTACGTTTGCTCCACTTGTCCATAAGAGACACTGAGATATTTCCTTTTCAGAGATTGCTTTCAAGAAGATTACTGTCCATATATCAACTGAAGGTCCAAGGGAATAGTTTTCTCTGATGTTGGGGGTTGCAGAATTGTGACTTTTTGCCCCGGCTTTCACGTGGAGGCTGCCTCTGGCTGTGTTCCAGATTTATACTACATGCTTCTTCTAGGGTCATGAAAAAAAGTACACTGGAAGAAGGCTAACTCTTGATAATGAGTGTGTTGTTGATGCACACCCGAAGTGGCCTGCAGTGTGTGGCACTGCTTACAGGTGGAAGAAATGAACAGAAAGTAAATATGGCATATTTGGGAAGACTTAATTGTCAGTGGTGTCCTGAAGAAGCAGTTTGTTACCAAGGATTTTGTGCTTTTATTGTTGTTTGTCTGTTAGTCAAAAAAAAGAGAAGGAAGGGAAGAGAAGGATGGGACAAGGACCAAAGAACAATCCATAACATTTTGGTGCAGATCTGAAACAAAGGGGCTGATCATGGAAGTTTTCATGACTTTCTTTAACATGTTCTCCCTGACTTCGCTGAAAAAATGCATGGATCATAATAAAAAAAAAATCTGTACTGTGTGTGCAATTTGCTGAGCTTGATTAAATTTACGAGGACTGTTGACTCTTGTTCGAGGTATGCGCTCTAGTGCTGAAATTTAAAAAAGTGACTATGTTTGCATTTGTGGCAAAATGAATAATTCCTTCCTCAAATAACATAATGAGCAGCAAAGTAATATTTTGCAATTGTGTAACTTTGACTCATGGAGCTTAAGCATATGGGCCCACGTGGTGTAAGTGTCTATAGCTACCATAGAGATTTAATGCAGCATTGTATGAGGAATGATAGATCCTGATATTATACTGTCAAAGACATGAGAACAGATGTTGGCAGGTAACAAAGCAAGAATCATGGTCAGCATCCTGAGTCACCAGGGTCAACCAAAGATTAACACAGTAGTTTACCAAGTGAAACATTGATCTGGACCTTTTTCCTGTGTTTACAATTGAATTGTGATGTTTGTAGACACCACAGGGTCGATCATTCACAAGTCACTATGCTTTAGCTTTATGGCTCGGTCTCTTGTTAATAAATGTCTCCTTCTGAAAACCAGTCTTACCTTGAAACATTCCAGCTAAGGACACGGTTGTCCTTAACTCACACACGTTAAAATTATTAAGGAAAATACATTTCTATAACAGCTGAAGTATTATCGGTCTGCGCAGGTTGCTATCTTTTGGCATGTTGTGTACACAATGTTGGATTGGGTCACACTGACAGCACAGACAGAGACAACCCTGGAGAGCTGGGGAGGCTGTGCATGGTGCATCAAAGAGAGATTGAGATTCACTTAAGCTAAAAGCCCGTAAAGGCATCTCATATGGCCATGGTCATAACTGGTTCCCCTCATTAGAGAATGAACACCTTGCTGCATTTGAACTGGAACACATCCAGCCAACTGGCTTCTCTAATTTGAATTACATGAGCTGCTGCTGTTGGCCAATTGGGACTTTAAAGGCAGTTCTTCAACTCAACGGTTTTAGATTATTCCATAATAAATGTAACAAATCATCATACGTAAATGTGATCCAGGTGGCAAAGTCATGGTGGATTAATCACATGAACCTCTAGATGGAATTCATGTTGTTATTTTGTTTAACAAGATTAGCGATTTGTTCACCAATGAAGCAACCAACAGTGTGACAGCAGCCTGTGTAAAAGCATTAGCCTACAGCTATGCTAGCAGTTCTATGAGGCTATACTTAAAGGAATAGTGGTACATTAAGCTAAATGCTGTGCTCGATGATAACATGCTGATGTTTATCACATTTAATGGTTCGCCATGTTGTTTTTCAGCATGTTAGCATTCTACAGTTTAATGGCACAAGTCAGATATTTCACTAACAACCCAAAACATCCACCTCTTGGTGGTGGTGGGGGATAAGTCAGGGGGTCACAAGGGAAAAACACAGAAAGGAGAGTGGTATCGATCATGAACATTCTATGGAGTAGTCGTGCATTGTTCCAGGGTGATTAGTGCTACTTCTATCCATTCACGGCAAATAAACAGACTAGATCTGCTAATTTTGCTGAATAGACTGTGTTGATATCAGTCTTTCCCACGTAACTGCCAACCTAAGGCTGAAAAAGAATAATGTGATTATTTTTACTCATATTGTGGTTGAGATATATCAGTCACAAGTTTGGTGGAAAGCTTTTAAATATTCATATTCACTTTTTTTTTAAAAAGATGATGATCAAACAAACAAATTGTATCCTCATTTATTATGGTATGTGAATTTTGAAACATATTACCTCTATAAAAACTGCAATTTAGATGTTTCATTTGTCCATATTGGATTTTCTACAAGATTTCAAAGAATTGTTGGGACCTCCTGATAGCTGCGACACTGCTCAGTATGTCGACATGTCTGTAGTTCTTTTCACCCAGTGGGAGACTGATTAAAGAAACTCTCAATGTCTTTGACTCAGGTTGTGACAGACATTGGAGTCTGAAGTGCATGGTCAGCAGCAAACATTGCTCCACACCAAAACTGTAAATTTCAAACATCAGGCAAATGCAAATAGCTGCTAATTACATATCCTGTGGGATCCGAAAACAATACTGAACAACTGCGTTTTTGCACTATACTGCAGAAGATATTTAAGAGATCTTTAAATGTCTTCATAGCTTTGAAAACCCAGCTATGTGTTTACTGTTGTTTCATATTCGTCAGAGCCCCACTCAATGAAATAGATGATATTTACTCAGCTTTGAAGGAAGTTCATTATGCATCTTATGAACACAGTCTGGTTTTGGTGCACCGTCCTTTTTGTCACAACTATAAACCCACTATAAAAACTTTTTCCTTGACAGCCTGTGTGTATAGGTGCCACGCTAAGTTTGTTTTCACCACTGTTAGTAAAGCATACAGGGATTATTGGAAGCCTGTGGGCCTGTTCTGTGTATTAGTGTGTGTTTATTGTAATGTTATCCTCTAGGGTCATAATGTATTGTGCAAAAAAACACAGACTTTGCTCACATTTATTCCCAGGGCCAGGCGTGCAGCCATGCAATTCAGTTCATAACCCTTTGACCTCTGTCAACTGGCCACAGCCAAATGCTGCTTCAGCTTGTTAAATGTGTTAGCTCCACTGACCACACTGGCAGGTAGCCATGCTATCTTCACTTCCTCATCGTTTGACTTTCCGAATCATGCTAACAAATGCATTTTTCTATTCTCGTTGCCACAGAGAAATTAACAGGCTTCTTAAAATTCTCTGCATGAAGTCGGTCAGGTTTCCTACAATCACATGATGGAGGTGAGGATCTGGATTAACTCTGGAAACCAGAGCAGAGAACTGGCATGTTTTCTTTCCCACAGAGGCTCTGCAGAGGCCCACTGCCTCCTCTGTGTGGTCTGTTTTATAAAGCCCTGTTACATAACAACTTGATTTCCTAATTAATTGAAGCCAGACATCATGAACGATCAAACAGAAAGAGTTATTCAGCTAATGTGCTCTGGAGTGGTTCTGTGTTTGCTGACTCAGAGAATTCTTTGGTTGCTATTTAACTGCACAACAGCTTTTCATGCAACATGTTTAGAAATCACTGATTAATTTACCCAAAATAGAAATACATGTCATAAAGATAATAACCAGAGTTTATTAAAATTCATCCCATTTGTTCATTCAATATTTAGTTTAAATTAAGCAACATTCTGTGAACATTAGTCTGATGAGACAATGAGATTGGCAACATAAAACCTATAGATTTGCCTTCTGTGTGACAATAATAACATTAAATAAATTTTAAATTAAATTGAACTGGAATGGCACTCAGGAGAGCTCATACCTCCACCAAGGCCCTACAGTCCCCTTATGAAACCACACTTAAATTCACTAGATCCACATTTTTTATATGGAAGTTGGTTGAGTAGTTTTTGCGTAATCCTGCTAACAAACAAACAAAAGCAGATGCAAAAGCTCCATGGTGGAGGTAATTAAATAAAGAGTTCAGACAGACTAAAGTTGTTTAAAAGAATGTTTAACAATGGATTTAAAAGTAGTAAGTCTAATCTTAGCTGGTCATTCCAGAGTTTGGGGGCTGGTCCTGCTAATGTATAGTCCTTACTGGTAAAATGGTTGATACAAAGGAAGACACACAAGCGAACAAACCAAAAAAGGGACGAGACAGAGGCAAGGTCAAAAACCTTCGGGAGTCAATACACACAGAAGACTAAACACCACGAATAATGACGTGTATCTTCGTCACAGAGGAACTAACATGAACTGGCACAGAGATTAGGGAGCAAAGCGATTAAATACTGGAGGAGAAGGGAGACAGTGACACAATCGCAACAGCAGGAAAAATACAGGGCAAGAGGTAGGAAATGAAAGAAATGTGAAAGTCAGTAACACTTAAGTAAAACAGTAAATTCTGCCAACAATGTGCCACATTTCATTCATAACATGACAACCTCCGAAGAAGAATCAGTCGACCATCAGGATCACCATCATCTGGCAACAATGAATGTCTGTAAAACATTTGATGCCAATCCATCCAACTGTTTTGACATATTTCAGTGTGGACCAGGTGGTGGACGGACCAACCAAATGTCTGATGTCACTTTGTGTTGCCTTTCCATAGAAATAGTTAGGAGAGTTTTACTCATCAGTTAGTATAATTAACATACAGCTTTAGACCAGAGATGTTCTTATACAGTTTTTCCCTTTAATATACTGATCCCGATACCTGTACTTTGTATCTTGCGATACATAGTACTGAAAAGATACCAGCGTGTTTTAAATGTGCAAATGAAACACCTCTTTGCCTTGGGTAATGTCATATATGAAATCTCAGCAGTTATACCAGACCCAAAAAATGTTGGGTGGAGTTTGTTATGTCCCAGGCCACAGAGAAAAATGGAAATCTCTTGCATTGTCCTCCAGTGGTTTTTCAGTATCATCTAGTACAATATCAGTAATCTTCAATGGACCATTAAGACAAATGGACACTTTGAAACTATTTGAATTTGGTTTTAGCAGCTCTGGAGCAGCAACAAGGTTCCTTCACAATGAGGTTTGAGCTTCTCAGCTATCAGCTCCGTCACCACAAGGTTTGCCTGTATAACTTTGCAACTGTCAGAATGTGGTCTTGTAAAAGCTGCTTGTTGGACAAACAAACTCTTCGGTAGAGTGTAAACTTTATACGAGAGTATTTGTCCTCACAACAGCTGTTAGGATGCAAGAGGTTGGCCTTGGTCTGACTCCTGTGTCCGCAAACTAAACAAAAAGATGTTTCGACTATTTATCTGGGAAAGTGTAACCTTCCAAATTTCTAATGTTGACAGTCACCAACAATGACACCTGGTCAGGCATAGCTGCTTTCAGACATAACTGCAGAGAATGTCCAAACAATTGGGTTCGGACTTTCTCCGGAGTTTGCCTTTCACGCATGCACAACACAGCAGGAGATTCTCCGCTCAGATGCATTCAGCACAGAAGTCTTCAGAGCGTTCAGGTGAGGGGTGCTTACATATGAATCTTGCTGTCATCAACACGCCCACTCGCTCACGGTGAATCGGCTGGAGCCTCACTCTACTAGCAACCATCTCCAGTTCTTTATCCCCACAATAAAACTTTTAAACCTTCCTTAGTCTCTGCACGAGTCCAGAAAACTCTGAGGATCCGAAAAACTTTCAGCAAATGCAGCAACAGAGGAATATGATTAAGAGAATTTATCTCTAATCCTTCCTTCAGTATTTTGCCCAACAGGTCGGCAATACAAAAAAGAATTCTGCAGTGTATCACTGAGAAATAAAAGCAGGCTGTCCAGCTGCTGTGATGATAAGGAAGAACTGCAAAGAGCTGCAGACAGTGTTGCTGGGGTTTACCCCTCCACCCCTTCCTCAAAATACACTGCACTCTTACAGCAGCTGTCAGCTTTCCCTCACACTGTGGGAACTTATTATTAGGACCCCTCCTGTCTGGGTCACTGAAGGCCAGTGCCTTCTCTGATATCTGGAGACTGAAGCTTCCAGTAGCTGCCATCTTTTTTTCCCAAATTTCCACAAAACATTTTCACATTTCACAAAAGAGACAAAAACTGCACACAACACCTTGACATGCCTGTGCAGAAGACCCCCCCCCACCCCCCTGTGCAACTCCCCCTTTTCCTTTCCCGCGCAAAGGACAAAGCCAGAAGGAAAGCATGACAAAGTGGCACTTCGGCCGCGTCTTACACCGCATGCTGATTTCTGAGTAAAGTGGCATAAATCAATGTACAAATATGTAGATGCAAGTAAAGCGGCTGTATTAATATGTGTAAAATGACGTCGTTTATCACTTCAAGTGTTTACAGATCATTAAAATAGCCCAGTGTTTCATATTATTATGTTTGATTGGTGTAAATGATGCATTAACATATGTGCAACATTTACTCTTATACATGGTTGAGTTCAGGCTGATTGAACTTCTTTAAATATTTTTTCTAATTTACTCTTCCACAAAAAAAATCTTAATTTTATGAAATGGTCCAAAGTTTTGTGTGTAGCTGTCAAATAAATGTGGAGCAATGAAAAGTACAATATCACCCTCTGAAACGAAGTGAAGCATATGTGTAAAGTAAATACCCAATAAAGAGTGCTCCAGGAACTGTAGTGTACAGACAGAGTGCTGGGATAAATAAAAGGTACTGCCTCACTGCAACACAGTCTGGGTGCATGGTGGCGACTTCTTCAGCTCAGGACGAGAACAAGTGCAGGTTGTAGAGTCAAATCAAGACCGTTTTACGAATGAACACAACGCACACACCTGTAATAGTCTCTATAAAATACACCAATAAACATTACGTATAGTGTTTTGAATGTGAATTGTGACTATCGTATGAATCTGTCGTGATTTACAGTGCGCCGCCATGTGCTTCATGCGCCGGTGTCTGTGTGAGCGTGTGCGCCTTGGATCGCTCCATGCGTAAAGCCACTCGTGTGTGAGATCAGTGCGCCTGAAGCTCGCTGTGCCGCAAACTAAACCACACTAGCCTCTTATCCTGCAGTGAAACTACACAGCAGTCTATAGTTTTCAGACTGTTGCCTCAGTACCTGGCCAGATCCAGGAACGAGTCGGTGGTCTCCTTGTCGTTGGTGATGGTCTCCAATCCCAGGTTGTTGGTGTTCAGCCCCCCCGCGCCCACGCCGGGTTTGATGATGAACGCCAGGGCCACCCCGATGCTCGAGGCGATCAGCGTGGTCACCAGAAAGTAGGCGACCGCGATGCCACCCAGTTTGCCCAGGGAGCGCGTGTCCAGGCTGGCGGCGCCGGAGATGAGGCTGCAGACGACCAGCGGCAGGATGATCATCTTCAGCATCCGGAGGAGCATCTCTCCGGGGAAGGCGAAGTAGGTCATCTGCGCTTTGGTCAGGTTCATGTTGCGGACCATCATGCCGAGCCCGACGCCCACCAGCACGCCGGACACCGTCATGATCACGAGCAGGTTCTTCCTCAGACACACCGCCGCCTTCTCCAAGAAGCTCTTCTGCGCGCTCTTCTCCATCATCTTGTCGGTGGAGTCCGACTTTGGCAACGCCTGGCCGTTGATCTCGCTCATTTTCTCCATCGTATCTTTCTCTGTTCTCGGAGCAGCGTGGGAAAGCGGAGTCCGGCCACTGGCAGGCAGCGTGGGATGGTTCCACACAGACGGCAGCACGCACTGTGCTTGACGGCTGCTGCTGTGTGAGGGCTGAGCGCAGAGCTCACCGGGAGCCAATGGAAGATGAGGGACTACACAAAAAGCGAGTGGGACATGCGCACAAATTCCGCCGCTTTATATGGAGAGCAAATGATGCAAGAGCAGAAGGGATTGCCCGAGTCGCTCTGTGTCAATGTGGCACAGTTCCCTGTGCTGAATTGACTGGAAACAGGTGGCACCATAATGATTACGAGAAGAAGATGTTTCCCCAAAACTAAAAATTCACTCTCTGCTGTTTCACATCCTTACAGTGCATCTATTAGCAGCACTTTGTTGTTCTATGGGGGGCAATTCAGGGTTCAGCATCTTGCCCAGGGACACTTCGGCATGCAGATGGGAAAGACTGGGGATCGAACTGCCGACCTTCAGGTTGGAGGACGACCACATACAGTTACAGTAAGGACTGAAACTGTATCCCTACGCTTCTTTATTACCCTGTCATGGATACATCATTTACATCATGTTCTCTTTTCTCCCTGAAAATACTCTGAGTCAACTCAAGGCCGATAAACCATTTTATGCTTCATAACTTCTTCCAAGTCAAATGTTTATCAGCTTCCAATCTGAACCTCCTCATATTATCCATCATTTCTCATCCCTCTCCTCGTTTTTCTCCTGTCACCCCAACCGGTCGAGGCACATGGCCTCTCACGCTGAGTCTGGTTCTGCTTGAGGTTTTCCTTTCTCTCCACAGTCGCCATGTGCTTGTGGGAACCAACGAATCCGCCCTGGCATTTAGCCCCAGCCGGCCCCATCCATCCTAAAATCTGCATTATCAGTGTAACCAAACGTTCTGTATCATATATATTCACCTCTGACATCTGTAGTAAAGCAAACGCCTTGAAAATTCACAGAGTTATGAACATTTTAATTCATTTAAATGTGCTTTAGAGGCAGCAGCATGCACCAACTTGGCCAAGATGCAGTCTGGGTGAATGTAAATGTGTTTTTATACTGTTGATCGAATTAAAGCAACATGTCTGACCCATCCTTGGTTCTTACTCAACTGTTGTAGAGCTGAGACTCACTAGAAGTCAGACACCACTGAGACCACATCGCTCACAGGTGGTTTGGTCCACTGCCCATCCCACACAGTGTGTGTGTGTGTGTGTGTGTGTGTGTGTGTGTGTGTGTGTGTGTGTGTGTGTGTGTGTGTGTGTGTGTGTGTGTGTGTGTGTGTGTGTGTGTGTGTGTGTGTGTGTGTGTGTGTGTGTGGGTGGGTGGGATGGGCAGTGGACCAAACCACTGTGAGTCAAATGAGAGGGGAGTTCGGTGTTCCAAAACCTTAACACGCTTTATGTTGAATCTATTTATTTCATTATGTAAAACGGTATAGTATCTTTGTAATGGTAATGAGGCGGACAACTTCCAGGAAGGAGTGGGGCTTCTTTTCTTTCGCAATTTCTCTGCGCCTCCCCTGCGGTTCTTCATTATTTAATGGCGCTAGCACCGAGGGAGGGGGAGGGGGTGTTTAAAGATGGGATTTGGCCATTCCAGTGTCAATAAGGAAAAAATAACAATCGGGCCGATTCGCCTGTTTAATGGGCCGATCAGACACCGGGAAAGTGCCGGGTTGGCCCGATGAGCAGTCCAGCCCGGGAGCTGTTGTGTTCATAAGTGTTCATAGACCCGTCATGTCAACACAGCTTTCAGCTGTGGTCTTATCGAGGTTGAAATCACACTGCATGAAAGAGAGATGATTATGGGTCATTGGAAACATCAGGTGTAAGAATTCCTGACAGAACAGGAGGTCATTAAATGTCTCATTTCAATCAGTTCTCGTTCTTCTGAACCATTTTACAAACCTCTAATCTGAGTGTCCCACGTGTGGGTGTCGGCTGGAGGCCGGTCAGGACCATGGTCAGCTCTCTGCTCACCTCCGACATCTGTCCCCACGTGAAACCGAGCTGCACCTCTGCGCTTCCACCACGAGATGGCGCCATGATAAAGATATTGTTTCAGTATTATCCACATGGCAGACAAAGATAACGCTTTACTGACTCATGGGTAGAAAAACGGGTCAGAAAAATGGAACTCTGCCAGAACTCTTTTTTAATGTTCCTGTTTCTTGCATCACTTTGTCTCTTTTTGAATGAAATATGTTGCATACGTAAAGTTTTATCATGATAATAACAACAATAATACTATTATTATCATAACCTTTTATTATTAATCATTATCATCATATTTTTGGGCTGGGGGTTCATACCTCTCAGTCCTCTTCTTCTTTATTATTATTATTATTATTATTATTATTATTATTATTATTATTATTATTATCAGTAGTAGTAGTAGTAGTAGATTTAGAAGTAGTATCAAATACCAAATTTAAATTAAATGGTTTTAACTGTTCCTAAGATTAGGGCCGATTTGATGGAATATTCTTTTTTAAAATTATAAACTAAAAATCTTTTGGAAGCCTAAAAGTGACAAAAAGCAGAGGAGTCATGATGTTAAAGGGGATCTCCACTGATTTTACCCACCAAAGTCTGTTTCACAGGTTTTTCAGGGCACTCTCAATGGTCAAGTTGCATTAGTTGGTAATGTATGTTCCAGTCTTCACAAACATTTTTGATTTAGTATTAGTAATTGTTTTTTATGTTGTCAATTCATATCGTTGGAATGAAATCTTCACATATACGTTCATACCTTTTACGCAGTTTCTAAGATTATCGTACAGGAATATAATTCGGATATGTGATTCATAGAAGAACACTCAGAGGACTTGGAGAGAAGCAGCCCTCTGTCTCGTTGCCTCTGGTGCTGTCATCTGTGTTGTCCTCAGTGACCTCAGCTCCACTGTTGCTAAGTTGAGCTAAACTTTCCCTCCCTCCGCCAATAGAGACAGACTGTCCCCCTTCCCCTCACAGCTGTGTGGCCTGAATGCTGGAAATAACCCCGGCCGGCGGATCAGGAGTCGTGGCTGTTTAACAGTGGCAAATGTTGGCTCTGTGCCGCTGTGAACTAGAAGGAGGGAAAAAGACACAGGCTGTGCTTTATAGTGGAGCTGGTACCAACATTTATTAAAGCTCAAATCTGATCCAGTCAGTGGGATCCACCCTGATGACCCTGATGTGATGGATGGGATGCAGCTCTGCAAAAACACCATCCTTGTTCTCTGCAGTAACAAGTGAACTCGGATTCAGACTGATGTTGCAGAAACCTGTGGATCAGTTGCCACATGCTGTGTATGGATGAACCCTGCAACTAAAATGTGTGAGCATTTAACACTCAGAAGTTTTTTATTAGATGAGTCGAAAAGGGAAGGTGATCTATCTATATATCTGTTTATCCATCCATCCATCTCTCTGTCAGTCAGTCAGTCAGTCAGTCTGTCTGTCTGTCTGTCTGTCTGTCTGTCTGTCTGTGAGCTGAGTTGACTATTACATTTAAATAGGCGGCTGATGCTTATATGTAGTATTTAGTTCAGATTGTTTGACATGAAATCATACATTACATAATATAGATTTATTCAAAGCTCTAGTAATTATGTTCTGTCCCTCCTGTGATGTGGTGCTGAGCAGGTAGTTTACAGCAGGTTTATCAGCGAGGGATCACAGCTGCCTGCTGCACCTGAAAAGAACAGTATAAGAAAAGTGAGTGTGAACCACTCAGTAAAACTGCGAGATGATATTTTCTATGGGTTTTATCATTGCAGACGACACCCTTCAAATACCCAGCCAGGACCTGATGAGAAGCCTTGTGCTGGGATCAGATGGGACAGACAGCCTCAAGCTCCTTGAACATCAGGCCCCACGCTGGAGCAGCAGAAGTGTTGACAGGTGAGGGACAGGGTGAGAGTCGCACCTGAATAACATGTCAGTCTGGAGGAAAAGGCTTTAAGGAGAAGCTCAGAGAGGAGAGGAGCTGGGACAAAGAGGCTGCTCCCAGGTGAAGGGTGCAGGGTGAAGGGATCATGTTTTTAGGCGACGGGACAGGGCATCAGGCGTAATGCACTCTGAGCTCGGGTGGTAGGAGAGAGCCTGTCTCGTCTGACGGGAGCTGAGGTGCTTTGCCCTGCAGATGTAATTGAGGTTCCTGTGATCTGTTCAGACGATGCATGGCTGCGCTGCCCCCTGTGGTCAGTATCTCAGGGGAAATGTGTGCACAGTTAGTACTACAAACCTTAAGGTGCTCTGGAGGCCTAGAAAATGGTCACCTAGTAATATGTTCTGAGAAGCGTGTGAACATGAATTTCCAAAAAGTAAAAGAAAACATGATTATTCTCAGGTGCTGAGCATTCATCCATCTGTCATCCATCCGTTATCTACATCACTTAACCTTTAAGGGTCACAGGAGGCTGGAGCCAAAAGAGGCTGAACATCATTTTCTAAAATCTTATGACGGTGAAAGGAATATAAGAATTTATGGAAAACATAATCATAAAAATCTTTTTTTATAATTTTTTACATAATGATGCAGTTGTGAGATGATTATCAGTTCTTTATCTGCACTTCAGCATTAATTTCATAATCAATTATATTTAAATATCAGTTCACATATACTGCATACAACCACCTGTTATCACTGATCCCATACTTACTCTAATGTGATAACAAGCTGAACAAATTCAATCACACCTGAGAAACACCATGCATGTCCCAGAAGGCGTGAAGCACCACACACATGTTCTAACAGAGTGTATAGATCTGCTTTGGCCAAACCGCTGCTTCTAAGCTTGAGACTGAACTTCAAAATTAAAGGGATAGTTCACCCAAAAATAAAAATTCACTCATTATCCGCTGTTTAGAGTTGAATTTGATTGTCAGGGCTTCCAGACACTTGGATTTATTTTTTACGTTTTTTCTTTTACGTTTAAAGAATTGGTCACCAGTTACTTCGATTGTATTGAATTTGCCTGGTCACATGTTGAAAATAAACTAAGGAAATTGCTATGGAGTGTTGAGTTGAGATTATTTTGACTCAGTTTCAGAATCAAATATGATAAGCACAAACTAACTTCAGCTTACTTAATATGAACGTCACTGTGTTTGTGTAAATGCACATGAAATAACAAACTGTCAAACAATATTAGAAAGTGAGACGACACAAGACTTCTGCTCTTTTTACAGTTTATTGTATATATATATTTATATATATATATATATATATATATATAAAACTACAAAAGTAAGACTGTTTTAAATTCACAGACAGCTGTCCATTTATCTCATATATACACATATATATATCAGGATTCAAATGTGGACTGGATACACATATACCAATGTGTATACAGTCGACATCTGGATGCCAATACAGTGATCAGCTGATAGTTTCTCTCTCTCTGTGTTCTATTGCATAGAAAAAGGCACAGCTCTGAGGTCTGTGTAAAATACAGCCTTTGTAGAGAGTCAGCCTCGACCGCGCTCAGTCTTCCGCGGCTGACTCAACAGGTTCGGTAACAAACACTGATCAAAAAAGTCTCAGGAGCTCGAATGTTGTTCATACTATGTACATTACTTTTGGCATTGAAGCGTCTATGACAGGCTTTGGAGTCTTGACATCTGAAGGTTGGAGACGGGTTTTTGAGTATTGCTGCATTAACTGTTCGCCTTCAACTGGAAAAAATGTTGAACAAAAAAAAAAAAAGAAGAGTACAAAAAGATGTAAAAAGTTGTGGCTGCCGACCCACAAAAAAATAATCAATAACGTAGCAACAAACAAACAAATAAACAAGATAATATAACTACCTATGTATATAAAAAAAATGGCTTCCACCCATAATTCCACACTCAGATACATTCCTATCTGAAGTACATTCCTACCACACATTCTGTACACGCATTTACAATCCAAATGTTCACTTCACATCCAAAATAAATATATTTACACAGAAAAGAAAAGAAAAAACAATATGAATAAATAACTTCATTGACAAAAAAAAAATAAAATACAAGCACTCCAAAATTCAAACATAGTGAAAGAAACAAGACTTGGTGCTGCTGTCTGCTCGGCTCACACACTCTGAATTCAGTTCCATTGCAGGTCATATACATACGAGCTGTGGTCAAGTGTCAAACCTCTGGGAACCAGTGATCCTCCACTGTTTGAGTTTAAAGCCTCACTGCTGTTGGCTGCCACAGGAAGATGAGTCAGGCTGTAATGCAGAT
Source organism: Verasper variegatus (assembly GCA_026259375.1). Classification (NCBI taxonomy): domain Eukaryota; kingdom Metazoa; phylum Chordata; class Actinopteri; order Pleuronectiformes; family Pleuronectidae; genus Verasper; species Verasper variegatus. Next base: position 3,611,833 of record CM048050.1, read on the forward strand.
AACACATTCTGTCCCATTAGCAACACTGAGTCCCACCAGCTGGGACCTCTGCTAGAAATACCATTATCAGACCGCTTTTCACCATGGAAAGGCTGTGCTGAGAGACACAGAGGCGTTGAGGGTTTCTTGTGTTTAATAGTCACTTCATATTTTGCGACGTAAAATAAAAACTGTTGGTGAGAAACCCTGCTTTTCAGGACCATGCGTTGTGTCAGTATATGGTGTATTTTACTTATATTGCTGTGAATATCCAAACAAATGTAGATGCAATGTGCACATTAAAGCTGCATTCATTAACATGTTTATATTCATATCAAAACTATAATGCATGATGTGTTATAGTGATAAACTTGCAGATCGTTACCACCGAACCTTCAGTTTCGCTTCATTAGAAGGAACACATCAGTTACTTTTAACACATCACTCTGGGAGTTGCTTTTACTAAGAAATCCAGAGATTAGGTGTTGGGCATAGTGGAGCATTCATGTACCAGCTAGTGCTTCCTTCAGGAGTTGGTGGAGACGACAAAGGAGCAAAAAGGAAAGTTAATATAAGTTATCAGGTGGCAAGAGACATGATAATAAATTAACATTAATGTGTATTAGTTAACAAGCAATATATGGTAACATAAGTGGTAATACATGTTGTAATGGCACAAAAATATCAATGAATGCAGCTTTCAAAAGACACTATTTTCCACAATGCACTGAACATGAATAAAAGAATCCCAGGGTCAATTTTTAGCCTATTGGTTAAAATCTGATTGCACTGATTAATTGATGTCAAAAAGGGAAGGTGCCGAGTCATTGCTTTCTAAATAGTGCATACTTTTTGTTTTGCTCTAGAAACTTTAAAAAACACTTTAAAGTTAAAATTGGAACTATCTTGTGGTTCTGCAACTGGTTTGACTTTGAAAAGAATAATTTTACATCTGCAAATTGCAATTGCCTGTGTCCACTCCATGCCTTTTCTTAGAGTCAACATACAGCTATGCTGGTGCCAATGTGTTTGTCCTTTTCAGAATGGGTTGCTTATAAATTATGGCTACATATGTGACACTGCTATTCACACACACAAATAAATGCTTTTAGAGGGGCTGGAGATCTGTTCATTCTAAATGAAGGTCATCAGTCTTATTAGCGTTTTCCCCCCTTGTCCAATCTGATCAATTTAAAATTGCGTGCCTTTGATTGGAAACAACATTGATGGAGGAAAAACTAGAGTTGGCTGTGGCCAGATGCTCCAGGCAGGTGTGGAGGAGTGTTGGTGCTGTGCTTAAGATATCAGGTGAGTTGTTCTCATTTATTTTAACTGTACAAATGGTATTGGATGCATAAAGCTTGAGGTTCGAGTAAAGCCAACATCAGCCCACTTTTAACGTCATCGTTCTACAAGCTGCAAGACACTTCTGAACATATTGTAGCGATTGACAGCAGACTGTCAAATGTCCCCGCACTCATCCTGAAATAATCTGTGAAGCAACCATCACCAGCGGAGCTCCTGGAGCAGCTGGTGATTCTGTTCCCCATGTACCCACACTGATCGTTTCTGATTTGTTTCCCTGTGCCGAGCGAATTATTAAAAAATAACCTATCATCCTCTATAGGAGCCAGATCAAGTACCCTCTGCCTGTAGCTTATACATTTAAATAGCATGCACAGATCTGTGAGTTTACTTCACAACAAAATCTGTTTTACTTAAAACAGGTGATTTGATGGTTGCCTAGCAACAGTAGGAAAAAAAGCATCTGATCGGGGCCTTGGGTGACACAGCAGTTCTCAGCCTTTTGCCTCTGCCCCACAAGCACCTCCATGCATTTTTATCCAGTAAGCATCACAGCCAATATCCACATATGTGACTCGAGTAAGGAAATGTGTGTGAAGAGGAGTTTCAGCTTCAACTGATAGCGTACCAAAGAAAAGGCTCAATCGTGGACACAGCATTTGCCTGGTAAAGAATTCATACTCAGTACAGAGACTTTAGGATTCTAAGGAGACCAATATTCGCAATGCTGGACTTTGCCATCACATTTAGTCATTATGTACTAAATATCATGCATACGGCTGTGTGCAGGGGAGGTTGTGTTTAGAGTCTTTTGCATTGTTGCAGTTTAAGTTTCCTACTTGAGCGGAAATTACACATTCAAATTATTTACGAGACAGATTTAGTCCTCCTGTTATCGTATGTGTTCAAATCATCCATAAGCTCTGCGGTCAACCTCAGCACTGGGGTTCACGAAGTGCAGAGGAGCTGTAAACATACTCTGCATATACAGCGTGTGTGTAATACTGTATACTGTGCTGTAATTTGTCTGTCACTCATGACGCTAATTCCATGTGACCCAAAACCAGAAATAAGGCATTTTCCCCCTAAAATATTCAACTTTCTTTGTGTGATTCTGAGAAATTCTACGGAGTCCCCCTGGAGCCACTGTGACTTCCCCTGCAATCTGTGCTCGCTGTTTTGTCTTGGGTCCAGACTGAACATGTGTTAAGAGCCTACAGTGTGTGCTTAGGTTCCACTTTTCAGGTCATCTACATGTGACTGGGAGGGAAGAGTCTGTGCTGGCGCTGCCCGCTTCCAATGTCAACACATCCAGCTTTCCTGTGGGTGTAGCTCATTTGAATTCTGCTGTAACTGAAGCATGATAACTAACCCATATGCCCGAGTTCATGTAAAATAGCATCCAGCACAGTTACATGTGCCTGCCGATAAAAAAAAAGTCCTGAACTGAATTCATACAAGAACATCTCCTTCAACCGACAGTTTAACAAACAATGTATTTAAGAGCTAATCCCTAAGCGTAATTAAAAAGCCAAGCTAAAATGTAATGTAGCACACTGGTAAAACAATGTCTTTCTCATAAAACATTTTTTATGCTTGCTTAACAAATAAAACATAGCATCTGCAATAAGATAAAGATTAAATAATTATTATTTGATCGTTAGAAATTGCCCTCCTTAATTATAGTTTTAATACAATACAATAATTTAAAAGAACATCCAGGAGTGACCTCACTAGGCTGTTAAAGTGAAAAGACTAGAAAAGAAAAAAATACTGTAAAAAACAGGAATTGAATAAGTGGTCATTCTGAAAGGCACTCGTCTGCTAAAAGCCATGGATTCAGTGTGTGTGTGTGTTCACTTGTATTTCTTTACCTGTGAGACGTAAATTCCTCACAAGGATATAATGACTGCAGAGTCCTCGAAAATGAGGACAATGTGACTGTCCTCTTTATTTTCTCTATTTACAGTTACTCTGTGGGGTTAAGGCTTAGGTTCAGGTTAAAGATTGGAACTAGGATTAGGTTGAAATTAGAGTTAGGGAATGAAAGGAGTCAATGGAGGTCCTCACAAGTATAGAAATACAAACTTATTTGTGTCTTGTTTCCCAGTTACTTCATTTCCATATTTGGAAAGGCGAGCACAGTGCATGCACAGTGTTGTGTAGTAGTAGAAGTTGTCAAAGTAGTACGAATTGACATCACCATCGATGTTTACAATTACCGATCTTTGAACAAAGTTTAAAAAAAACAAACATAAAAACGACCAAGACGGCCCCCAAAGCGATCACAACTTTTCATTCCAGTCTGTTTTCCAGATCAAACCGTTTGTGTGTTTCTGACGTGTTGGTGTCCGTGAGTCACGACCCCACCAACACCTCCATGATGTGGTCCAGTTCTGTCAGATCTATTTTAAAAGGCTGATTGGCTGAAACCTGCGGGGCGGAGCCGCTGTATGGTGACGCAAGCGATTTGAGGAGGTCGTCTGTCGTCACCACCGGTGACAGTTTGGCAAGGCCCCCGCTTGCCGCCACGCCCACCGCCCCCGTTGTTGTACAGGGGTCAAAGTCATACATGGACGTGTCAATGTCGGCAAACAGGACATCGTCCAGCGCCAAGTCTGACAGAAAACCCGAGGGTGAGGCAGAGGAAGGAGGTGAGGAGGGACAAGAGGAAATGTCTACTAAGCCACCAGGGGGCAGTGTGGGCAGATTGTCCATGGGCCGGAGCTCGGTGCAGCGAGCTTCAGCTAGCAAGACGCTAGCTGCCTCTGGTTTAGAGCCCATGGTCCTGCAGTCTCTAGGTGGGGAAAGAGGTGCTAACTGGGAGGGCCGGGTGAGTGGCATGGGAGCTGGGGAGGTAGTCACGGTCGTAGTATTAGCTGCTGCTGTCCTTGTTATGGCTGTGGGAGGACCCAACTCTATGTCACCCAGCGTGGAGGGGAAACTTTCACTGGACGAGGCAGGCACAGGGACCCTGGGGGACACCTGGCTCAGAAGTGCCGAAGGTAATGTGGGACACTGCGCTGGGGGAGGCGACAGAGGAGGAGTTGGTGGGGATGGAGCACAAAAGGTTGAATCTCCTCCATCCTCCTCCAGTAATGAGGCTGGAGTGAGGCAGGCTTCCAGAGGGGCAAGGCAAGCCTCTGCACGGCTGGGGAATGCCTGGGACGCCTGGCAGTTGGGAGGCACCATTGGGTGGGGTGAAGGCGGTGGAGCGATCGCCGGCATCAACAACACAGAAGGCTGGGATACCTGTGCTGCTGCTGTCGCTGATAAAACACCAAAGGAGGGCGGCGCCTCACGGAAGCCCTCATCCATGGGGTCGTCAGGTGGCGGTGACGGTGGCAAGAGTAGTGGCCGCAGTGAGCCCTCCTGCTTGAGTTCATCCTGGATGCGTCGCAACATGTTGTTGATAAGGACACGGCGCTCCAGGCTGGGCTCGCCAAGCGGCCGCTGGCTGTACAGCTTCATCAGCGAGATGTTGAAGATGGTCTGGCGCTGCAGGGTGTAGGACACCTTAGACAGGCCCTCTGGGCAGAGGCTTAGTCCCCCTCCCGCCACCGACGCCTCCAGCGTTTTGCCTTCCAGCCCCTCTTCATCCTCGTCCAGCTTCCGCTTCGCACCTTTACCGAACATATATCTGGAAAAAGACAGGAGACAAGAGTTGATTTGTCACTGGACATTATAAAAAAACTGATTCAACTGATTAATTTTGTATGACCTACAACCCCCCCCCCCATCAGCATTAGATGATCCGTGTCATCTCACTCAACCACAGATACTGTTTATTCACCAGTAAAGTTTTCAGACTGAAACTCAGTAGCAGCTTAACCGTGGGTATTCAAGAATCTGCTTAAACGCAACAAGCTTACTGCAACAGGGGATTTAAAAAAACATACATTGAAACCGAGAGCAGCTGCATTGGGAACCTTGCCACCACATGGGGAACCTCAGCACACACATACCACCACACTCAGACACACACACACACCAAGTTATGTAATAGCAGCGCTCCCTGCTGTACCACAGGATCATAGGCCAGATTTAAAGCCCAGCCCCCTCCACCTCTCCTGCCATATTGGAATAGCACATTGACTTACATGGTGAGGGGGTGGTGGTGGGGGGGAATACTGTGTGTGTGTGTGTGTGTGAGAGAGAGAGAGAGAGAGAGAGAGAGGGAGAGAGAGTTATTCCCTTAGAATATATGAATATATTCCAATAGTGAAATAATAGATGCCACTACAGATCAAACTATCTGGTGGTGAAAGAAAGAAAGAGAGAGAGAAAGAAAGAAAGAAAGAAAGAAAGAAAGAGAGAGAGAAAGAAGAGAGAGAGAAGAAAGAAAGAAAGAAAGAAAGCATTACTGCAGTGAGTTTGACTCTAATCCAGGCTGACAGGCTCATGCAGCCAGTCGCTGTCTACACACACTCACACACACACACACACACACACACACACACACACACACACAGCATGCGTCTCCTCATACACACACACACACACACACACACACACACACACACACACAGGAAGTGTGAGCTGCAGGCCCAGTCACCACGACTGGTTGGTTGCCATGACAAACAGTGTCAGCTGGGAATTCACCCAAAGAGATGACAAAGAATGGGATGGGGGAGAAGGGGGGGAGACGGGAGGAAGTGGAGGACTAGGTGAGAGATTGGTGTGGAAGAGGTGGGAGGTGAATGCGCAACACTCTCCTCCCATAAAATAAAACTGCTGCGCTGCCTATGAGCAAGGCACTGAAACCCAACTGCTTTTTAACCCAAACTTTTGGAACTGGCTCATATATGGTGCAGGTCTGTTAGATCATTCAATGTACATATAGAGTTTCATAATCACATTTTGTTGTCATTGGGGGGATGTTTTAAAAAGCCTTTGCCCATTTGGTTCCTTTAACTTGGACACAACTACAGGCGCTCAAGATTATTATATGTTAAAACATTAGCTAAAACACTGGCACTTGGAGTCGTCACTGTCCATTGCACTGGTTATTAACTATGTTGTATCAAATTCAACTTTTCAGTGTGTAGTATTTTAAGGTACTGTGAATGGTCTGAAAAGGGGGATTCTCATGCAGCCGAATGTGACACAAAAAACTGTCTTGTCAAATGAAGTAAGTTTTATATCGATTCAAACAACACTCGTTCTTTACACTGATTGGTTGCTAAGCTATGCTACATTAAGCACCTCCTGGCCTTCCATTCCATTCATAGCTTACACACAGATATATGAGTCTGGTGACTTTGTCATCTATCTCTAAACAGGGCAGCAAATAAGTATGTTCCCCAAAAATGTTGAACTGTTCCTTTAACTTTATTCATCAGACTCATTCATTCAATTCAATTTTATTTGTATGGCGCCAAATCACAACATAAATTATCTCAAGGCACTTTACATAGTGAGGTTGAGACCTCGTAGAATCATTGAGAACCCGAACAAGTGACATAAAAGCTGCAATTGACATCAACAGTGTGACAGCTGCCATGACAGAAAAAACTAAACAAAGGGCAACGCATATGCTGACATAAAAAATGTAATGCTACAACTATCTTAGCATCAGAGCGCTATAAAGAGTAATATAATGGTATTGACATATACGGGTATGCTGGTCAATGAAAAGGAAGAAGAGATTCCAGTACAGAAGTGTGGATGATTTTTTGTGATTTGCCATGTTTTAGTTTTGTTTTAGTATGTTTTTGTTTGTGTTTCCCTGCCTGTATTTATATTTGAACCTTTTTCTAACTTCATAGCTGCTAACCTTGACCAGGACTCCCTGGCAGAAGACATATTATATCTTAATAGTTAAATACAGGATGAATAAAATAAAAACCTATTAATTACGCAACATACATACATGTTCCTGGTTTAATTAGAGGATTTCTTTACTGCATCACACAAATCAACACATTTTAACATTACCAATTGATGGATACTTCAACTGCAATGAGAATAAAGCAAATACAAAACAACATAGAGGCTTTGTTCATATATCATAGGATGTGTACTTTTAAAACACGTTGGAGCTGTGAGTTCAGACTGGACACACATGAAGAAAAAGGACATGGGTGCATGTATTAATGAGCGAATCCTGGCACCAGTTACCTGAATTATTGATAGTTTTTTTTCTCCATCATTTTCATAACTAAAGAAGAGATGGCAGCCTTGCCTGTGTTGTCTTATTGAGAGCTGAGCTCTGGGAGGTGCAGAGCAGAAACACCTCAGTGCTAAATGTGGGTTACAAAGATTCAACCCTAGAAGAAGCACTGAAGAGGCTCCAGACTTTCAGCACTTCTTTGGTGCTAGAAAACTGGATTAAAAATGAATTTACATGTACGTAAATTTAAATAATCTGTAGGTTTCCTTGCAGCAGTGTATGGCACGTCCAGGAAAATGACAAGAGAGAGAGAGAAACAGAGAGAATCAAAGAGTGAGCAACAGAGTTACTTTCAAAGCAGTTTGCGGGTGTGTGATTGAGAGCTGAAGCAGCTGCACATGTCTGACTCACTGACTCATGGCAGTGTGTTTAGTATCACACACACACACACACACACACACACACACACACACACACACACACACACACACACACACACACACACACACACACACACACACACACACACACACACACACACACACACACACACACACACGGAGCGGGGCTAACATACCAGAGGTGCCCCACCCCTTACATTCCACTTCATTATCCTCCTCTTCCCTTTCCTTCTCCTCCACCTCTTCTCCTCTTCGCTCATACATTTCTCCTTTCCATCTTTTCTTTTTCATCCTGACTCAGGTCTTAGGCTCTCACCCTCCCACCTCCTTTTACTGACTGTCAAAGTTCACAGGCCCAGAGCCGTCCTACACCATATGAGCCATGTCTAGAGATGATCACACCAGGAGAAGAAGAAGTCAACGAAAGAATAATAAATGAGTCAAGCAAAAAACGCAGAGCAGCAAAGGAGGACCACGCTCCAAAATGGTGCCAAAGTCATCAATCAAGGTCACTGTGACTTAACGCGTTGCTGTCAACTGTCTCACAAAGTAATGTCTTAAAATGACCTTTTTCCAAAAGGTTTTACATGAGCTTTATGTTGGAAAAAGCCTATTGAGACCTTCAAGATGAAAAAGCAAACAAATATAACCAGAAACCAACCAACCTGCAGTTTTTGGAGATCAGTGCTAATACTGATATTTTTAGATTGAAGTTCACAATAGAGCTATTTTCCCCAATCGTCATTACCTTCAAATGTTGGCAATTCAGTGTGTACAATATAAACTATGACTTAATCAATCAATGAATCATATCAACCTGCATCATATCAGAGGCTGATAGCTCAAACTGAACAAGGTTCTACTTTAATAAAAAGTTTAGCATCGACCTATAGTTTTCTTAAACTGTGTAAAATGTTTTTGCAGAATTTTGTCTTTCTTCTCTCATACTAGAATCAATCAAAAATAACAAACAAAGAAGAACAATATCAATAGATACAAAGGAAGGAAAAATTATCAAACTAAACACTTGCCCAGAATCTAAAACACCACCAAATATCCTGATAATAAAAACACCAGAAACCAACCACAGGCCATAGTGTGGTTGGTTCTTGTGAAAAATACTCAGAAATGTCTCTAAAACGGCAAAGCCTGTCTCATTTGTCTCATAGAACTAATGAGAATTAACGACGATTGATAACGACAAGATACAATCAAACAGCATCGTAAACTGAAAAGTCAACTTGTGCAGATAAGACTACAGGAAAATGATTGACAATAGGATGTGGGCCTTGATGGTAAAATAATAATTTAGAGCAAAGAGAAAGGGAACGTAAAGAAACTTTGTTACTTTTAACAGATGTGAAGGACTGAAAGGTATTAATTCAATCACCAACATGTGTAAAACATATCCAACATGAATGTTTCAATCATTTAGAGGAGAGTTAAAGTGTGTGTGCATGTATGTATGTGTGCTTTTACCTGCCAACTGTGCCTGCAACCACACTTCAGACATGTGGGCTGAGCATATTACTCCAGGAGCTGCCTATAGTGTGTGTGTGTGTGTGTGTGTGTGTGTGTGTGTGTGTGTGTGTGTGTGTGTGTGTGTGTGTGTGTGTGTGTGTGTGTGTGATAGTGCAGTGCTAGTGGATGGACTCTGCAGTGATATTATGATCCTGTAACCGGATACGCTGGTTTCCATGCCTGAGCTGCACATCCACCCCTCCCCCTCACCTCTACATCAGGCTATTTCAGGTTCTCTGGATGCACAAAGTGTGGACACACACTACGCACTGCACTGCTGCAGGCAGGCGAACCCAACACTGTGTCGTACGCTTAGTTCAGCACTCACATGTGCACGAAGTCGCACAGCGGCCAACTCGCGGCTCATAGTCGTGACTGGACCTCCGACTGACTGACTGTTCCTCGTCACTGTAATGCATCCAGCCCTGCACATGAGGACGACATTGCCACAGACACACTGTGTATGTGTGTGTGTGTGTGTGTGTGTGTGTGTGTGTGTGTGTGTGTGTGTGTGTGTGTGTGTGTGTGTGTGTCATACATAATGTAGAACTAGTAAACACATTCCAGACAAACCTAGAGGAAGAAATGAGTTGTAGTGTTTGCCTGATCAGATCCACTACAGTAAATATCAGCTACGCTTCCACAAACAACTTAAGATACAGTAACACTGTGACGATAGTCACTTCTACTGTTTCCACCACTGCTGTTCATACTACAGCTCTGTCTACTAAAACTAGCAATAAAACTATTTTATGACATTTGTAGAAGTACCACAACCAGATTTAATCCACAACAATCACCATCAGCACCTCACCAGTAGTTTTTTCACTGAAGAAATCTGGCTCTTTAGCAAGCGCAGGAAAATACAGGGCATGTGCCTTTTCCAACAGCTGCACGTCCCAGTGTGTGTCTGTGGTGCTCAAAAGCCTGAAACCTGGACAGGACACCGTGAAACTGTTCAAGATGTATCAATAAAACAAATCAGAAGTGATGTATGTGGTTTAAAAAGGGAAATTCTGATAGGAGATCTGGTGATGGTGAATAGAGTTCAATTAACGTGTTGGGTTATTTTTCTCAAGTAGCTTCAAGCACTTTTGTAGCCAAAGTTTAAAAGTAAAATTTAAAGTAAAATTTAAAATGAAAAAAGTTAAAAATTAATATGAGCTACATCATAGTTTAGATTACTATTAGTTTTAACTGCACAAGTTGTGATATACCCCAGGAATTAGCTGTCTGCTTGAACCCAAACAGTTTAATATATTTTTAAAACACTTTAATTTAGATATTGAAAAATAAAAGTTATGCAACAACAGAGGAAGACAGATGGTAGAGTGTCCGAACCAAAATAAA